>WURT03636383.1:0-20134 GCA_009936505.3 Holothuria glaberrima | reverse complement strand
TACCCCTTCATTTAATATTTGCAATCTTGTGATCAGAATAAGGCCCCATATTTCCTTATTTTGTATTCCCTTCACTTACAACATTTAAGTTCTGCTGTACAAGTTGGTGACTATACACTACCTAACGTATCTTTAAAGGCATTTTCCAGTGGCATTTCACAAGGGTCTCATGTGAAAGAGAAAAATTTTCCAATTTGTGCCTTCCAAACCCCGTCGCAATACTCTTTTCCTACCTCGAGATATTTCATATTAAAGAGTGCTTATTTTTGTCAAAAAGTACCTGAGCCAGTTCTCATCAAGGTCACAGATTTTTATGTAAAGTGGGCACATTGCCTCAGATTCCCTTTGTTTTTCTTTATGATTGAATGTCCTATTTGTACTTGGAATTTGATACTGTTGGAATGTTCAAATATGTTTCCATGTAGATTTAGCACACATCTACACCATATGTAGGGCATAGCAAACAAAATTGCTAAATATTCCTAACAGTGGCATTAATATCATAAAGAAATTCAATTCTATGTCAAATTAATGTGCCACAATGACATCACAGATTTCCCATAATGCACTTCATCTTGAGGAAAAATTGCATTTCTTTGAAAATGTGTATTTTCCAAACGCTGCAAGCTATTGAGATGCGGTTTTCACCTCCTAAAAGAGAAAAATTTTCTGCATTTTTTAAACTTACTGCATTTTGTCTGTGGAAAACGCCTTTAAAACATACTATTTTCTATTCTGTCATCACTTACATTCTTTGCTATTATTCCATATCACCTGCTCTCCTCTCCCCCACCCTACCCCTATCCTACTGCTGTCCTACCAATAAAATTTAACTTCCCATGATTGCAGTAGGATTTCTCAACTTCTTCCCTAGTGTAATTCATTTGCCTGAGTCTGCATGGCCTTCCTGACCACAAGTGTAAACTGAACACTATCACTGACCTAACTTTGAGAGCTGTGTACAAGCATTCTTCCACCTCCCACTCTTCTCATTTCCCTATTTTACAACTATTTTTCTCAATATCATTCCACTTCTTGGACTGCCCCTTCAAACTCTTCACAAACTTTTCCTTCATCTCTTCTCTCAAAAAGCTACCATAACACTCCTTCCACCTACCACCTTCCTTATAGTTTCCTGTACCTTTGTCAATGATATTATTCTACTCCTTTGATCACTGCTTCAAACTCTTCACATGCTGTACTTGTTGTATACTTTACTCTCTCACAAATCCCCCCACAGCCCCTCCTCTCTCACGGTCCCCCCACAACCCCCTCCATCATCCACTCCTTCCCACATTACTTCTTTTTACCTTTCTCAATGATATCATTCCACTTTTTTGACCACTGCTTCAAACTTTTGGCATATTTCTTTTCTATCTCTGCTCTCTCCTGGAGCAACAACATCAGTTTGTTACACATCTCATAGCCATCATCAAGTCTCTTGACTGTTCTGCGGTACTGGCCAACCTCCCAGAAGCTCTTCTGGGAATCCAGAGAAAAGTCTGTAGCATTATCTGCACTATGAACAGACATGGTGATGCTGTTGTGTTCTTTGGGTCCAATCAATGCAGATGGGAGTTATACCTTCAACCAATGATGGTAGCTTTAAGAAAGAAAGAAATCACAGAATCTTGTTAATATTATCATTCTTAAACTGGACTGATCACACTAGAGGTTTCCAGGTCAGCGAGGTCATGTAAGTTGAGTTTCTGATTGCCACGCTTCCTGTAAGTCATAGCTTATGCACTGAATGTTTGTTCATGGTACACATACACATGCTGTAGCAGGGAACTCTGAAGAATCAAATACAAAGAATGCTTGAAGGTAAAAATTTTGTGCAAGATGTGCAAAGCAACGACAGTGTTGGTCAGTAATAAACCTCACCTCACTGCTGTACAACCACTATTCCCTTCACTGCACTGACACAATGCTGGTACAAGATGTACTGACATCAGTCACTTCTGAAATGTTCCCAAGTTAAGACTTCAAAATATACAGTACTTTCCAATATTAACAATTTTTATCCTTATTTTTCCAACTTTTTACCCACACCTTACACAAACAACAGCAAGAACAAAAAAAAAACAAAAACAAAAAAAAAAACAAAAACAAAAGCATTTTACATGATTCACATTGACAACCAAGTCAAACCAATCTTAATCCTATTGAGGGCATGGTACACATGTATGAATCAATTTTGACAACAGAATTGCTACAAAAACAGAAACAAATTATTACCCTTGGCATAGTACATGAAAAACTACAACAGTTTATACCTTCAAAGTGGCAGCATGCCAGACTTTTTAAAAGACTGAGCAGACAGTTACAAGTGATTGGACTTTAAACCTTGTAAACAAAAACAGAAAAGGGAAATGTACAGGTGATCTCAAAACCATCTGGCTTCAGACACAAAGTCTGCACTTTCTCTGAACAGGATTTAGAAGTTCATAATAATATTTTCATATTACCAACTTTACGATGTACATATCTAGTAGGTGGCTGTATATTTAGGGTAGAATGCTTGAAAGGTTTATCAGCCAAATTTACATCTGTTGTACAATTATTTTTATTCCCTTGTTCTTAGTTTACACATGTACAGTATACTCTAATTTACACCTTGCACTTTTGCCTCATGAACTTGGAGCATCATGAGACATTCATTAAAAAGCAGTACACAGATGTAAGGACAAGATAAGCTGTTCTTCAAGGTTCTGCTTCTTACAAACAAAGGACTCAGGTATTAAAGAAAATGTATGCAATATTCTATTAACTGACTCAAGAAAAGGAGGAAAGAGGGTGCCCTGTTATTGAACTGTCAGAGTTAAAGTTACAGTAGATGAGGTTTTACAGCTCAGTTTCCAACCAATTGGTTTAAGATGGGCCAGCCACAGCCTTCTTTCCAGTTGTGGCTCGCCGGCTTGTTTTCCATGGTACTCTGCTGGTCCACCCCTTTCAGGTAGGGAGGCAGACCAGACCCAGTGCAATCATGGGTGTTAAAATAGTACCGTATCATTATTGATGTTCGCATTGTGCATCTAGCTGTTTCAAGCTGACTGATGTCGTCGCTGTCACAAAATCAGTGCATACTGTAAAGCTCTGCGTAATAACGACTAATGCTATACCACCTGTACAATTTCAATGCTACACAATGTTTCCATTTCTGAAGCAAATACAGTAAGAATGTCCAGGAAATGAGATCAGACAGTACTGGTTAGGCAAATAATTCCCTGCAGAAGGGAGTGCAGGCAAGGAATACAGAATACCAAAGACATTCAATAAGACATACTGTACCATTTAAGACATAAACAGTAAAAGTACTGTACCATTTAGGGTTAACAAATACAAGAAAGTTCGGTCACCCAATAAGGAAGTGCACGGTAGTAACACTGCAGCATGTAAGATACAGACACAGTACAGTATGTAAACAAGTGCACAGTTACAAACTGTCCATTCTATTAGCTTGGAAATTTGTAATTAAACAAATGTTAACATACAAATGTACCCATATTTCATTTCCGAAATTGATGTTGAAAGTATATAAAGTATAAGGTATGGGAAGTTTTATACCAATGCTTGTTAATTTCCTTGTCATGGAAGGTGATATAGGCCAAAAGGTAAAATGAAAATTTGGCCTTGAAAGCTGGCACTTGTTCTACAATGTTAAGCAACCACAAATGTGGGAGAAGATTACGGCTTGTAAATTGCAACTTCAAGTTGGGTGGCTTACGAATTTAATAACAATTATGGTTGAATTTTGTTTCTTTTGATAAGCTGGTTCTGATGGGAAAACCATAGAATGCTCTTAGATAAAAAAAAAAAAAAAAAAAAACCATGCCTAACTTTGACCCAGTTGGAGAAATGAAACCCAAACCTCCCTGCTGCTATGCTTCCTTGCTTCAAATGCCACTGCCTTTATCCATGCACTAGGCTAGAACACCAGTAAAAATGAAATAGGTTTGAGAAGTTCCATCCACTTTTGGCTTTGAAACTTACGTCCACCATAATTGTGATTCTGAACATTTCAAATACTAAGAATTAATGCTTTACACTACAGCATTTCATTTGATGATGACATAACGGTCATGAACTCCCCAAAATTCCACTGGTTTGAAAAGAAGGAAATTAATAACTGTCTGGCGAAAACCAATGATATCGCTGCCACCTACATATAGAGGGAGCGCTAAAACCAAACTCTTCCTTCTGCATTTATCTTACCTCTCAGAGGCCAAAGCCTGTCTAAAGGCTGGGCTAGGCAACAAACATGCTACGTACTGTAAGCAATAACATACCGAGCATGAAAGATAACAAAATGTTGGAAGGTAAAAATGGAGGTACCAAGGGTTTTGTTATAGGGCACCCTCTGTACTGTAGGTAGAGGATCCTATGGTGCCATTGGTTCTTGTCACATGGTTACTGCAGGCAATAATGGTATACTTATGTCAAGAGAAGGTAGGAGGAATGAAATAGACCTAGTGATACTCAGTTCAAGATTACGAGGTCCTGTAATTTTGTTAAACCCTTTACAATGCTTGCACTCAATTCTAAATCATTGTGCAGTCTAGAAAGTCATGAAACATAGCCTATAGTTTTAAATCTCTTTATTTGCTCATTTTGCTTGAAGAGGGTACTTTGAGCAAGTGTGAAGCTTGAAAAATAAACTGAAAAATTTGTATTCCTGGAAAAGTTCCTTGAAAGTAAGCCCACATAGACAAAGGGTGAAATATCATGACCAAATCTCTCACCCAAACCAAGAATAATTTTCAAACTGGAATAGTGTGCATTCTCATCCAAGCATCTTGTAAAATACATCTTGTACTGTAAAACCTAAACTGCAGAAATATTTATTGAGAATTTATTAACTTTAAACTTTGATCCTTCCATATTGTGACTTCACACCTGTCAGTAGAACTGCATAGTGATGAAATACAATAAAAATCCACTAACAAGGCAAGCAATACTTCTAATTATACTGTATTTACAGTAAGACTGTACTGCAGGTTTAAAGCCTGTCCAATAATTCACCAGTGCTATTTGCAAATGCACCAGCTATTAATTTAGGCAGCAAACTATAAATGATTGGATTGTTAAAGCATCCAGACATATAAACCACATTATTTTACACACCTACAGTACCTAACTTTTCTTTACAGCTATTTTCCAATTCCTCCATATGGGTAGTACTTAGAAAATATTACAGTACTCTACTGTACAATAATCATGGTCCTAAACTATCAAGTAGCCCAGCTACTTCTGTACATAGTCAATTAACTATGATTCCTAAACTATGGCACTCTTTTTAGTGGCTGTTTATCTTTTCTGACTTGACTAATAAGCATAACACAAGTAGACAGATATCTAGATTACTTTCCTGTATAAATTAATTTCTGACAGCTTGTACTCGTAAGGCACTGCTGTCAAATTAGCCAAGCTGCAGCTACCTCAGCCAAGCTGCAAGGGCTGCAACCATGCTTTGTTGACAAAGCATTACAATAGCGAGAATAAATGAATCCTTTTTTTCTAATGTGCATAGCAACAAAGTATGGCTGCAGATGGTGCAGCTTGATTGAGGTAGCTGCAGCCTGTAGTTTTGACATGGTGCCTAAAGTGCAGTCATATTTTGCTTGTGTGTCCTGTTTTTGTGCAGTAAGAACATACTTGTTAATCCTGCCTCTAATTTCTTACAACTTGCAAACTGCATTCACTATTTTTTTTTTTTTTTTGCATTTGTCCCTTTCTTGTGCAGTAAGCACAAACTGTAAAGCCTTAATCTTCAATAACAGGGGTCTCCATCCTTCTCAATTCCATAACACTGTACTAAGGATTACAAAATATTAAGTATGAGGGCCAGGCCTGTGGAGATGATAACATCCACTGTGTTATTAGCTTTGAAGCAATGGCTACTCAGGCAATACAGGGAATTCATATCTACTGTAAGGAGGAACAACATGGACTTGACATCCATCATGTTTGATAACAACAAAATTCAATATTTTAGTATCCACATACTACAGTATAACATTATTCCAGTTTGATGTACAGTACTAAACAAACCCTTTTGTGCCAACTTTGCAGGGCAAACCTTTACATCATCATGAAGGACTTAATACAGTACAGTATGTGATATATATACTGCTATATATCCCCATTCGTCACTAAAATACTGTAGGCTTGCTTCGGCATGCACATATCAGCTCCCATCGAGCTATGAGGCTCCAGGTGATACAGTAATTTACAGAGCTGTCATCGATCTCATAAGAATTGATTTGAGCAATATTAAGACAATCACAAATCTTTCAACTTGAGGGACATTATTTATTGCCAGTTTGCTGGGGATAAATTTATAGTTTCAATTATTAATTCAATAGCACAATTCTGTGCACTGCGCTGTGCAAATCTGATACGTAAATAAACTAATCATCATCTTACGGTATCCTCCTAGTGAGGCAATAAAATTGATAAATATCAGTGATTGGTTGACTACACACACCATCCAGTCCTACCAAGCATACTGGGTATTTACTTAAAAGACTAAAAGTAAATCATGAAGGCTTCAAGCTAAAGCAGGGAAACTTTGTAATCATTCTCATGAAGCAATTACAGGTTTAACTTCTTTACTTTCAGAGGAATCAAAGCAAACTGTGATTTGCATGCAATGTCATGCCTCATTTGAGGCAGTTATAAGATGATGCTATGCACAGTACTGTACTTTAAGCAGGGAGTTGTTAGGATGGAGATACAAGCACAAAATTGTCAGACAATATGTACTTGAAAATGGTTTTAATTCTTTTCAGGCACCACTCTTTGATTGACAGGTCTCTTTGTTCTTATTGTTAAGTCTCTGTAGACTAAACCCTCTTAATTGTGATCCCCTCCTTTATTTTCCAGGTAATCCCAATACAAAGACCATTGTTCATACATGCTTTGAAGTGAGGTGTGTTTCCGCGGATGTCCAAGGATTTTCAGTAAAACGGTTAAATGATGTATTTCAATTGTGCCCCCACGATTTCAACATGTCATCTTCTGGAAACATTGTTCAAGTCTATACATTTCTCTCAGATTTTAGCAAATTTGCCCATGATTAGGAAACATATTTGAAAAATTAGTTGAAAGAGAAATGTTTGATGAATTTAAATGAAGTGATGTTAAGTGTGACGAATAACGACGAAAGGTAAAAAATTCACATTTTTTCATGTTGGCTGGCAATGAAAAGTTAATGAGTACAACTTGAGGGGTGTGTCTTCTCATTGTCATTTTGACAATGCATCACTGATCTAAGGTATTCTAGGCATTGAGATGAGATGTTTGAAGAGAATAGCAAGATTTCCATCGGAAACGAACATTGCTTCAAAGTGTCTATAGAAAGTTGCATCTCCATCCTAACAACTCCCTGCTTTGTGTCATCACAAATATGGGAGAAGCTCGAAATGTGAGGGTTTTAAAATACAACTTCACGTCAGGTGAAATCAAATTTTCAACATTTCAACTACAGTACAATTTGGAATATATTATTTTAATTAAGATCATTTAAGAATTTATTCCTTTACAGTATGCACTGCATGCAGTACCTTTTTCACAGAATACTGTATGTACATAGCAGGGAGCTATTATTTGAATGGAGATATATCGATAAGTTTAATTTATGTTAATACAGGTACTTTAAAGACCTGCCAAACTAAGAGGAGATTATCAATGATAAGCCGTTTACTGGGTACAAAGTGATTTCTTTCCTTTGTTTGGTGACTCCAATTTGATACAATTCACCTACAGCAACATCATTAAAGTCACATAATCCTCTAACAAGTGGCCTGAGCAGAACAATACTTTATTGATGTGTAGGTTTGTGCTGCCAACACCTTTAGAGTACAGGTGATATTTTCTCAAAATGACTATTTTACTTGAAATAAAAGAGTACAGTAAGCCCCTTCTTTTACAAGAAACCATACGCAAATGAGTTGACGAGGTAGAAATCTATGGTATAACCTTTGTTACAGCAATATGAAAAGCTTCCGGAAGTTTCCTGAAATAGCCAAAATCTATTAGAACTTGTTCATATTTCAACATAAAACCTAACTGATAAACCGTCATGCATGTCACCTACTGTAGTGTCGAAAGATGCAATAATGTTTTATTTCCCTGAAGACTGGCAATGCTATGGCAGAAGTATGGCAGAAGTAATCCCTGATTATAGTACAGTACTGTATGTCTACTGTATCAAACAGCATAACATTGTTCAAACTCTCACAGGTTGAACTGTGTAATGAAAACCTCCCAAACAGTCGAAAGGAAGGATTGTTAAATGAACAAATAGATCTAAAAAGCTAGCAAAAAAGCAGAGCTTGAAACCAGCTATACTTTGGTCATTTGTCATCTCCCAGCAATGAAGCAAGGGAGACTTATAGCAAGCATTCAAGTAAAAAATGAAAAAGAAAACCAATTAGTAGGGATTCACCTGTTGATGGAAGTTGTACCCAGGTATATGTGAATTGGGCTGTCCAATAGCAGTACAGTGAAAGATGAGATAAAAGGAAGGATTTACATTTGTTAAACTTAGTAGAATTTATGAAATGTACTTCCTGTGTGTATCCCAAATCTACAGGTAATTGAAACCTACAAAGGCCAAGGTCAATTGAGGTTAAATGTAATGGTGTCATTATAGGAAATATCCATACTCCAAACATGTACAGTACATACTGTACTGTACAAGTATATCACAGACATTTGCACATTGTCTTCTGGCCATGGTGACTCCCCAGTTTCACAATAAAACACATTCCAACACTGTTATAAAACCACTGTTTGAAAATGCATTGACCTGATTTTCAAATTTACTGTATTTAAGTAAACACTTTAACTATAGGCTTGACCTATAAAACTGACAATAGCTGTGCATACCAGTGTGACTACAACTGAACATGCAGCGTACACTTGTTAAGTTTTCATCTCTGGTTTCTCATTTCAAAGTCACAATACACCATGATTAAAGGGAAATATTGCATTTGTTTAACAGAATATTTTCGTATTTTTAAAACCTTTAGTGATAGATACAGGATAATAATAATACATTAGACTTATATAGTGCCAAATCAGGAACAAAATGTAGCTGCTCTAGGCACTTAACAAAAAAGACAACATAGTGTGACTTAGAATGACAGACAATACAAAATAAGGCAGTATGGCAGCTTTCCTTTCAATAAATAAGGCTCTTCCAGGAAGAAATTCGGTTATTTTTTGCACAAAAGTAATTTGTGCACCCAAAGTTTCACAAATTCAAATGATGCAACATCCGTTACTCTTGTAATGCATAATACTTTGAGGAGGAAAAGCTATTGCTAGTGTTTACTGTTGATACTGAATGGTTTAATGATTTAAGGTAATTTCTTTGTACACCATATTGGTGCATTTTAAATGCAATATTTCCCTTTAACAATGTATTATCAAAAATGGCAACTTTGTAGAAATGCAAGTTGGAATTTTAACTCCACTCAAGGTTATGACTCCTCATATGGTAGCCAATGCCAAACATACCAGGGTCCTCCAAGCTTACTATATGTAATCTACTACATACCCCTTCACCAAGCTTGCATGTTTATTTGTGAAACCAGAAAGTTGCTATTTGACTGTAATTACAGGTGAATGGCCTATACCTGTTCAGATCAAATCACAGACTGCTGACAGAATTTTACCCCCTCTTTTACACACTATAATCTCTCCACTGCTGTGACGTGAAACTGTCTACTCCCCTCACTGACTACTCTCTTTGACGATATGAATCTTGGGATAGGCATAGATTCAAGGTTAAGGGGAATTTGTGAGACTAATTTTACTGGAGTACTTTAGAAACAAATTTAAAGAAATCCCATGAAAAATGTTAGAATGTTAGGTTTCCATATATATACTGAATCAATTTAATGATTTCCCCAGCTGTCCTCATTTTTGGTCACCTTAAAGTCTGATTGTGGTTGAAACCTAGTACTGTAAGAATTTGACTTGTACAATGAAACAATTCAGCAGCAAATACATCGATACTGTCATGAGAAAGTGAAACACATTGCACTTGAAATAGAGCTGAAAACAATGTTTACCCAGTAACTGTTAGTTAATTCCTTAACCAACTATACATAATAAAAGCAACTTGAGAATTTTGTTTGGTAAAAAGATGTTTGTTTCAATTTCCTTTTAATTTTTTTCAGAGGACAAACCAAATGTTATAACATTGCAGGCTTATAGTTTTGATCCTTTCTGCAATTCATTTCAGTGTGATAGTATACAGGGTACTTTTGACATTTTTTTGGTATGTGACTGAGAGAACTACTGTACAATTATCCTGGTTTTACCTTACTGCACAGTATACAGTATCCAATACTGTGCAAATGTCAATCATTGTATAATATACTTTTAAGGGAAATAAGATTTACAGCTGATGTATCAATCAGAGGTTGAGAGCAATGCCATACAAAGCAGGGAGTGGGGCTGCAGCTCACTCCCTACCATTTGGGTATAAAAAATTTGCTATTTTTGAGCACATTGTACAGTATGCTAATTTACAGGAAAATATTCATTATATGTTTCTGACAAAAGTTCCATGCCCTGCAATCCCCACCCACCTAGAGGAAGTCTGATACTTTTACAGTTGTTGTAGTGATTGACTGCTAACTAAAGTCTTATATTTTTACACCATAACATACTGCAGTGTACATATTGATGTGTTCTTCATTTCAACAGCTCAGATGTTAAACTTTATCATTTCTTTGATGCCAAAAACTCGGCTAAAATACTTGTGTTTCTATGTACTGTCAAGTGGTTGCACTACTGTAGTTCATACCATCTACAGTGTACAAATGAAGTGGATTCCTCAATTTCTATGACAAAGACTTTTTTCATGTACTCCAATTACACTTTCAAGTAAATGTACAATATAGCACTACCCACTAAGCTTGAGCCACTCCAATACAGTACTGAGTCAGCTTTCAGCACGCCCTAACAGTCAAAACTACAACATAAACTATTGTAACATGTTGGACAATAGCCAACTTGGGCCCACACTAAAAGCTTCTTATCAATTAACCTAGACCGCAGGTGCTGAAACGCGAATGTTGGAAACTCAAAGTGAAAAGTTGAAATTATAGAAAAAGATGAAAAGCCACTTGCATCACAATATACTTTATTAAATCCTAAAACAGAACATGCAACTCTCAAATGACTTTTGTGCAAATTTTCAGTTTTAAACCTTTCCGGACCATACACATGTACTGCCCTCATCTCTGAACCAACCACTTTATACAGTGGGGTAATGAATCTAGAATAGTCTTTCAGTCTTTGTTTTTAATAGGAAATCACAATCCTACAAAAGAAAAAAAAAAAAGGTTGAACACAAGTGTTCACAAGGCAATAATTTTTCATTTGAAACCAAAATATATACTGTTCACTGCATCCCCTTTCAAAAACACTTGGACCAGTAACAAGCCTTGGCCAAAACCCATCATAGCAACAGGCTATATTGTGAAATACTGCTCACTGTATGCAGGTGGGCTGTTGGTTAGGCCTTGGCCTAGTCTCAGTGCAAATTTTCTGGGAAGTTTTGATAGAAACATGTATCATTTGATACATCATGTGAAAGCTAAATATGTGCTCACTGCAATGAAGTTACCCCCAAAGTAGTGGGGCTACATATATATTTCTCTGGACAAAACTATCTTGATTGGTTGTTGCCGATTTGCATTTGCGACCAGGGTATGGCATTTTGTCGATGGCACTGATCGGCGACAGTGGTCCCGAAAGGATTAAATATTGCCCAGAATTCATATGTGACTCCAAGGTAAGCAGAAGACTTTGCCCTTGAAAACAGTAACCCCTGGCTCCAGGAGGGGCATGTCTAAAGTACTACAAACTCCTGTTATTAAAACCACCAAAACATGCTGTAACCAAATTGCAATTTTTTTAAAGCAACCACATATCATACTTGACAATACAAATCAGACTTTAACTTAATAAATGTTGACACATTTTGTGCCACTGTAATTCATACAGGATAAGTCTAGCTGCCACTGAAACAAGCATATAGGCCTGTGATTGCACATAAGTATTAAAACATCCATCACGGTATCATCTGCCAACAGCAGCATGTGTTAACCGTATCTTGCAGTGCAAACAGTATGAACTGTCCTAATTAATCAACATACTGTACACTGTAGAAGTGGTTGAAGCTTGCCAATACAGTGAAAATGTGCACTTGTTCTGTTAAACCAACATTCTGAACAGCACCGTAGTTGTACAATAAAGCAGCTGAGTGAGTGTATGGCTGCTTGTATACACTGCAATTAAATCTTAACTGACAAGAATTGCCATGGATAATTGCCAATTTCCTTGAACAGGTTAAACCAGTCAGGTACATATATGTATATTTAATATCAATTGGTAAACACTACTGTATAACTACTTTTACAGCACTGTTGTACAGTAGCTGCGGGTTAAGGTCAGTTGCTCTATGACTACATACATCAGTCTTGGTACTGACTGAAAGCTACTGTGCCAAGCCAAGCTAAGCTTGCAAATCTTTTGTAAGTAGAGCTTCATGGAAGGACAAGTTACTGTACAGCTAATAGCACCTTAACATCATGCAGCTTAGAATGCAACAAATACAGGGCATTTTCAAGCCACTGTATGTGGCATTGCTACATACATGCTTACAGTAGTTCCTTATCAGATGTAACAAATGTACATCTTACATCTGCAGCCTCCAGTCTTCTTATGGAAGGTCAAGGTTCATGTATAGTTTTCTCATGCAAATTCTTGTAGTCAGTAATGTTCTGTTACAGTATGTATATTTTGTTCCACATCTACTTTGTTCCCAGCTCGTCATTCTGGTTTGTTATAGCCAGTCCTCCTCAAGGGAGCTGAAGAGCTTGAAATCAAATACACTCTTTCGAGTACAGTATGTTGGTATCTGCTGTGCCCTGTGTTTTTTACAATGTTCTTGCTTACTCTGGAATGAAAAGCCAAGCAACTGTACACGTGCATAAAAACTCAAAAACTCCCTGGGTCTTGTTGCGGGTAAGTGGGGATTACATGTGTAATTTGGAGGTAAGGAAGGGCGATGTAGATTCCAGCTCCCTGTACATACAGTAAATTTAAAGGGAAAATGCAGCCCCTCCCCCCCCCCAATTTGAGTAAGTGTACCCCGGTACACTAGTTCAGGAATGGCTCATATCAATCATGTGACAATATTTTTGTCACCTATTTCTTAAACTTATGCAGAATAACCCCTTGGTTTACCTTCAATATTCACTCATTTTACCAGGAAAAATTACAAAAAATACTTGTGAGAGAAATAAGAGGAGATCTGCAAGATTTAGCAAATTTTTGAAGATAAACTTGGGGCAACTGCCTTCTCCCTTTAAGATCCAATTGAGATTAGATTGGTCAATGCCTTTCTACTGTATGATGTCCTACAATGTTGACAAATTTTCTGTAATGCAACCAGCTAAATTCCGCCACCAATGCTGTTAAAAATTGCCAAAGGCAAATTGGTTGGCGTTACTAATCCATAAAATTACAAGAAACTCAAAAATATATTCTGAATGAACCATGTTTTAAATGACCACCAACCAGATTTATTCATTCATTTATGCTGCTGATGAGACTCTTGGAGCATAAATTGACTAGAGGTCGATTTTACATGCACCATTCTTGTAAATGTACACTTGTAAAACCCTTTTTTTAAAAATAAAGAATTTACAAAAGGACAAAAATTAAGTGTCGTACTGTCACTTGGTTCCTTGGTACTGTGTTGACTACACATACCATCAATTCTCAGTGAATTAAGTGCCTTGATCCAGGTACAGTAAAAAATAAAGTACTGTATATTCTGTTCATAGGTGGAAAATGCTGGGGAGCTGGGAGGCTTCTTCCCAGAAAATTTCATACTTGAAGGGAAATTTGCCTCTTCTGTACATGGAAATGTAGAAGGTGTGAAAATTTGATGGCCTTCCTGGAATATTAACATTTTTTTCCAGTCCTGGGTACATATATTTCTGTTTGTCCAGCAAGATTTGACCACTTGCTCCATGTGTACTCTACAGACTCACACTGCCCCTGCTCACTACAAGAATTCTGACCTGGTAATGTCAAAATGCCCTAAGCCGTAAAGGACTGCAGATGCAGAGAAACTGAAGCACACGTTGAAAGTACAAACCGATTATGACCCACTGGTACCTTCCCTCTGACTAATCATGCCCAGGGAGCTTCGCCGTGGCAATATGTGCATCAATATAACGTCTCCCGTTTAGTATTTCAGGTCAAAATCAATCAACTAATTATGTTTCCTTCAATTAAACTTCCAGCGGCCATGAAAGCGAAGACCGCTAGCCCTGATTGTTTGGAAGAGATGGCATGAAAGACGTGATACATGCAATACCAAATCCAATTTAAGGTTCCAACGCTTCTTAATACAACCCATTCAGCTGTGAAAAGAAACAGCCAAGTTCTTTGCAGAGAGTAATCTGATATTTGATAATTTTCCATTCAGGTTCTTTGCTAAGAGCATACAATTATTTTAAATCTGGTAACATTTCAGTTCCATGGGCATAAAAGTTCTTCCTGAAATTTGTGAGTCTGCCGCTCACCAAGGAAGAACAAGTCAAAGTATACGGTGGCATATACAACACTACTCTAAAAGGTCTTTCTGGAAAGCTTTCAATTTCAGAATGAGCACAAACCTTACAGAATTTTGAAGTATTGATAAATCTTACAAACCCTTCTAATATCCTGATTAAAATTTTCTTGTAAGTGGGGAATATGTATGTTAATAACTTGATAATAAGCATATATTGTCATATTAAGAAAAAAATAGTCTTAGATAAAATATCAAGAGAATACAAAATTCAAATTGATATGGCACTGCAGTATAAATTTGCCAGTAGATAGACTGTCCAACAGTAGTTATAGGGGAGGTAAGGAGGAGTGAAATAGATTTGCCCTTTTACTGTAGTCTGTCGTAATTCTACTTACAGTATATTTACTGTACACTTTACTGTGTAATGTGTCCATCACTTAGAAAACACTTTAGATATTAACCTCAAAATTTGGGACAAAACTCTCTGAAATACCAGACACTGGCAGAGGCTTGCAAGATGAAGAGTGGTTCTACCACATCGCCCTCTAGCAGTGGGAGAGCGCCATCCTAATGCTAACATTTTATGCCAGATGGTACTTGCAGGCAAGGTGGGGAATTACATGTAAATAGGAGGTGATGAGGAAAGAGACAGAAAGCATAAAATATTGTAAATTAAGTGCAAATAACATGTAACGTAAAAACAATAAAATTTCTGCATGTCATGACAATTTACAGTAAGTTCATAATCACCATTGCAGGTCTTTTATGTTTTTTTCAAGTCTCCTGGATTTGATATATAGTTTTCAAACTACACCAAAATTGAATGCAGTGTACAGAACATGAAAGCTTATCAGTAAGATACTGTACCACCAACTAATGTGATATCTGTAAATTTGGCAAATGAAGTGAGTCTAAATTCATGACTAAGATACAAGATTAAGAAAGACAACGTGTACTGTGCTGTATGCCTGTTAACCACAACATAACACCTCCAAAACTGTTTTGTTTCATTTGTTGTGGCTTTCCATTTCTGCCTTCTAGTTCTCTTTGCCTTCTATTTCTCGTTGCCCTCTGTTTCTTTTTTAGGGGTTGTATATGGTGAGATGGTTACAGTATATATGAAAAAGAGGATGAACAGTATTAATATAAAAAGATCATGGGAGCAGAAAGAAGGCTAAATATAGAACAAGAGATGCTTTAAGGGTAGGCAAAGGAAGGACAAAGGTTATTGTTTATGAGCTTTAACAGGAATAGGGGAGAGTTATACTTTGGAGGGAGATGGATAAAGCTAGGAAGAAAATTAAACTTTTCTTACAACTTAGGCTTTATTATCTCACTACTGTACTGTAAATTTCCCCCTTATAAGACTACTTATACTGTTGTATGTATTCTTTACCCAATTTGCTGAATTAATTAAATACAATCCTGATGGATTATAAAAATGTCCTAATTGGGGGTGATTTTAATATCCACATGGATGTTGAGAATGATGCTGACAAGATCAAGTTTTTTCATACCTGCTAGATACTCTTGGTTTAGAACAACATGTTCCACAGACTACACACCGGTCGGGACATATACTAGACCTCCTCATTAGCAAACAAGGGGAGAGGAATCTTACTGTAGAATTGAGAATACATAAATAACGGGCTAAATATCAGATCATCAAGTTGTTTGAGCAAACCTCACATTGAGGAAACCGAAGATATCAAGATCAAGTATCTGGGTGCACTCCACTAAAACAATGGATACAAATGCTTTCAGGGATGATATGATGATATGGGTTAATACATTGGTACCACAAGAGTTATCCAACCGAGCAGCTAGCGGAGTGCTATAACTCAGGGTTACCAGATATTTTTAATTGGCATGCACCCTTAAAGAGAATCAAAATTACAAGTAGACCAAGGCCTGAATGGAGTAATGATGAAGTACTGGCTTTAAAAAGAAGAGCAAGACAAGCCAAACGAAAGTCTAACGTACTGTAGCACAAAATGAAGAACATATACTAGCATGGAAGCACCTGAAAATAGAATATAGGGGGACACTAAGATTTACCAAATCCAGCTACTGTATGTATGCGAATAATAAGGTAGCTTCCTGTGGTAATGACAGTAAGCAACTCTTCATCATAGTGAATGAACTACTTGGAAGAGGGAAACCTAACCCACTTCCAGATCATAACAATGATGGCGAACTGACTGAGCTTTTAGTGATTTTTTCATTTCAAAAATTCAGCGAATACATGATTCCATGGATGGTTAAGAACTTTACATTCCATCTGTGCATGCCAGCAGCTCATTTGCAGATTTGGAGTTATGTTCAGAGAAAGCCGTCCATAAAATCATATCAAACATGAAATCTACAACATGTGGATCAGATCCCTTACCCACAAAATATGTGAAAACCAACATAGCTATCTTACTGCCACTGATAACGAAAATACTGTAGTTAACTCGTCGCTGAGAATGGGGGAATTCAGTAGTCTCTGGAAAACATCTATTATCACTCCAATCCTTAAGAAGAGCATACTTGAACATGAAATTAAAAGTTATTGCCCAGTTAATAATCTACCATGGCTTTCCAAAGTTGTGGAGAAAAATTTTCTTTTTCAGTTGAATATGTATATGAGAACAAATGAGTTACTTCCATCTTACACTACATAAGTGCTTACCACGAACAAAATTCAACCGAAACAGTGCTGGTGAAATTAATTAGTGACATTTTGATCAATATGGACAAAAGACTGATCACACCATTAGTAGCTGTTGATTTATCAGCGGCTTTCGATACAGTTGATCATACAGTATTGATTAATGTTCTTCAAAATGTTTTCGGCCTCCGGGAAACAGCTTTCAATTGGGCAAAGAACTATCTGTCCAAAAGACACACAAAAGTACAGATTGACAAATCTCTGTCTCGAGAGGTAAACTTGCAATTTTCTGTACCACAGGGTTCGTGTGCTGGTCCTGTTTTTTATGTCTATACAGTATCAGCATGCTTCAGTCTGAGATTAACAGGTACCATACACAATTACTATGTGCAGATGATCACACCTTTTATGACAGCTTTCAGGCTGATTCTAGGTGTGGTGAACAGACTTGCATATCAAATCTGGAGAAGTGTCTATGGGATATCCAGGTTTGGATGACAAAAAATAGATTAAAAATGAAAAATGAGAAGACTGAATGCATTATGTTTGTAAATAAAGTGCAGCTAGATAAGTGCATCACTACTTGTATAACAATCAACGATGCTGAAATAGTTTTACAAAATATCTTGGTGTGCCATTGGACGAGACCTTGAGCACGAACTCTTTTATTGCAAAGAAATGTAAAGTGACAGCTTTTAATCTGCATAACATCAGGCAGATACGAAATAGTTTGTCACAGAAAGCAGCTGAACAAATTGTTATCTCTTGTGATATCACAATTGGATTATGTTAATGCCATTCTCATCAATCTTCCAGCCAATACTATTTCCTCTCTTCAGAGAATTCAAAACCAGGCTGCAAAGCTCATCTTGATGCGCAAATGCAGTGATAGTAGCACAGACGCACTAAAGGAATTGCATTGGTTGCCTGTTAAGTGGCGCATAGTGTTCAATATTCTCTGTCTGGCCTTTAAGTGTGTCAATAATGATGCCCCAGGTTACCTTCAAGAAATGTTCATCTTAGATATTACTGCTTTCGGTCACATGGCAAACAAAAGTTTAAGGTACTGTAAAGTACCTCCTACAAAAACGGTTAATTTCGGTGACCGTGCTTTTGCTATTGATTCACATATGTTTTTATTTTCCAAGTCAGGAATGGGCACTCCCTAAGCTCACTGAAGAGCATACTGACAGTAAGTCATAGATGTACAGTAACCAATGACATATCTATACTCTACATTTTCCAATGCACTTCCTTATTGGCACACATATGAGTCTTTAACCAAAACTATAGAAACTTACTGTACATCTCCAACAATTGTCAAAACATAAACCCAACACATTTGTGTAATTCAATCACTAATAAGCAGTTAATAACTTAAAAATGTTCACAAATAGCAATAGATAACCGTAATCAAAACTACTGTACTTATCTAAGAGGTTTCGTCAAATTCAGCTAATTGTTTACATACTGTACTTGCTGTAAAGCTAGGCAGACAATTTGTCAATCAGCAAGCAGGTGGAGAGATTCTCTCTTTAAGGAGAAAAAAACTTTTTTAAGGATCAGGAGAAAAAAAGGGTCATGGGTGTGGCCATTTTTACAAGGGAATAGCGAAGTATACTGTAGCTCCAATATGGTCCAATATGGTGACATTTCTCTTGTCTTGTTATGTCCTGTACTTCTTGTACAATATTGTAAGTTTTATAAACCATAGTTAATACATGTTAAGTGACAAAAAATGATTGTTAATATAATTTGAAGAGAAAATTATGCTTTTGTCCCTTCCAAGTGACTATCCTAAATTTAATTCGAAGCTTCATCACCTCTTTACCGTTTTATACACTGCTACTACAAACAACGTGCTTACTCTCCCCAAGAAGTACTATTTACATTCTGAACTAAGCAAAAATATCAAGCAACTAGCTTCAAAGGGCTCAGTGAATACAAAGGTTAGTTTATCGTTAAAATGAAATCACACTAATCACAAAATACTGTTTTGATTTAGAGTATTTTGTACAAATCTAGGGTTTCCTAAAGCAAAGTTTATGTGACCATACCAGCTTATTCTGTATTCATATCAGTGATGGCAATCTATAGTCTGGATGCATTACAAAGTGGTCTAAATGACACATGCAACTAAGGAGAGGATGTCACCCTATCGTTAAATGAGGCTTAGTCAGGGGTTCCACCTGGTGTTCGATTAGGCGTGAGGTTCGATTAGGGATAAGGTTATGTTCAAGTCAGTTTAGGGGTTAGGTTAGGGTCAAACGGCCTCTTAAATAAGCAATGTCTAAAGTACTTATGGCAAGGATATCATACAAATATTGTGGGGTTTTAGAGATGACGTCCTCTCCATAGACTCATGAACTGAACATTAGTGCAAGCTAGAGCTCAACTGACTGCTTATACCGTACCACGATGAGAGAGATTACGGCAAGGCACAGAACAGATTCGTGTAGCCTGCTTTTTGTGCAACCACACAGGAATATTTTTCAGATTGAGAAAAGCCTCAATAGTCAATATCGCTTTAGCCTATGGATGCCTACTGTACATCCATGTCATTGCTGCCGAAGCCTCCACAGTAAGTGACAGTACTGTATCGTTCATGGCCACCAAAGGCAAAGGGTGATTGCTGACTTGCTGAATGATCCCCAGTTAAACATGAAAGTGCTACCTTCCAGTGAGTACTTCCCATCATTAAAGACAATAACATAAAAGACATCCCTCAATAAGATGCATGACTGGTAACTCCATCACATTTGTTACTGCAGGGCTCGAAATAACCGACGGCACCGACGGCCATGGCCGTCGGGCCTTTTTACTTTGCCGTAATGCCCTTCAAAACTTACTAACACCGGCGGCCAAAATGG
>WURT03636273.1:0-12908 GCA_009936505.3 Holothuria glaberrima | reverse complement strand
CTATCGCAGTGCTGCCTGGGGGCAACTATGCCACGTTAAACGTTGTATTCTTCTTGGAGAGTAATTCCATTAGGGGTTGTGACAGTTTTTCTCCGTCAATGGGAGATAGCCTACATGGAGCACATTTATTAACAAAAGCAATCATTAATTGCAAGATGAACTCATAACTAACATTACTGTCCTTGAAATAACGGTTGAATAGACAAAGGATATTATAGGAAATGTGTCGTGAGATCCTCCTTCTTCAAAGATAAACTATTTAGCCGATATTAATTTATGCAGAGATGTCTTGGCAAATGGTCGACCCTGGATTGGATTTGCGTCATTACCACTGTTTAATTGTCTGTTTTTAGCTAGCCAGGTATAAATACCTCATGTCACATAGTTTACAGAGGACGGCAGGTAAATGGTCACACTGCTGTTTATACAGTGCAATACAGGGGCCTGTACACTGAAAAAAATACGCTAAAAGCTTAGCGAGAAAGATTTTGAGCCCAGTGCCAAGGCCACGGAATAAACGCGACTCATGAAATGTTAGGAAAGAAGATTTGTAAGCAGGAAATGAAGAAATATATATCAAGGTAGTCAACCGTAAGAATTTAGTCCACACTTGCTTATGCTGATGGTTGTAATAGTGTCATATTTCTTACATATGCCTCTACCGTATAGTACGTAACAATAGCGATAGCAAACCATGAAATAACATTTTTAGAGTGAATAAAATTGTCCGACGATTGTTTTTGTACTCGAGGTTACCAATTTGCCTTTCACTGGAGTATTCAGTAAGCCTATAACCACGGAGCTAATGCTTGGACCAGGTAGTTGCCTCATGGCCTGACTACAAACATTTACGGCACACTATGAAAAGTATTATCAACATTACTATGAATAAATCTGTAACCAAGCATCAATGCTGCACTCTTACGTCGGATGGCCTTATCCGAAGTACAGAGAAAATTTATTCAGGATGGACTTCACCCAGTAAATCACAGCTAGACAGAACAGGGCCACATTTGAGGGTGGCAAAAGAAAGTTACCTTACAGAGACTCCCTTGTAAGGGGATAGGACACTTTATTTTGCGATACTACTTGTTTTCAAATCTGTCACACCAAAACTAGAAAAAAATCAAAGAAGGGCTAAGCCGTAGGTTTAGTGAAACATAAGACAATGACCAGGGGCCTTAAGAGCGTACGAGTTGTAGTATTTGAGGTTTAACCTACGTTGATGTAAATATTGTTTAAAATTACATTGATTAAAAGAGAGGATGCATAAAATGACTCACACTTACAAAGGGATATTTAATTTGAATGTTTACCGAACTGTTTACTGTCTAATGTCACATGTCTGTTGATGTTCGAATTATATGTCTTTCTGCTAAAGTTTGAGCATCAGCACATTGTATGGAAATAACTTTTGTTGCACTTGTGAAATGTGGGAAAATGTAAACAGACATACAAAAAAAGATGGAACCTCACGCCTTAGTGCAAACTTTTGTGTGTGTTCCCCCTTTTGCTTTGGAACTTAAGGGCAATTTGATAATATCAGCTTAAGACTGGGCATTTTTCAATCCATACTCGTTTTGCATTCAACGCAAGCACAAGTAAATTTACGTTTTTAGCTTCAGGTAAGATAACACGCTCTTGTTGATCGTATAGGTGAGAAACTGTGAAAACGTGAGAATTCCATGTACAACCTCTTCGATATTTTATTCATTTCGAAAATATAGAAGCGATGAACTCCTATATAGAAATACTACGATAAAATCACTTCGCCTGCTTGATTGAACGTCTGCGATAATTATGACTCTTATGTCTTCATAGGGCTGTCGGGAAGAGCGACATGGGATTTATTTCCACGCTTTCTTAACCGGACTGCATATCAATAATTTAATGAAACGTAAATGTACGAGTGACCCCGGTGATAGTGATCAATTGAAATATATTTTGTCACTCGATCGCTGGTGACGTAGGACGTGACGTGTTTGACTGAAATCAGAGAGACAAAATCTGAAATGTCCACGACATCTCAAGTGTGCTTCATGTGATGTATGAATATGGGTATTGTTTTGTGTACTTTCACTAAAGCGGGATGTGGGACGGGAGAGGGGACTGCAGTACCCATTTGGCAGAAAATTTCTATTTTCGGTCGAAACAAATGTTATTTTTCGAAGCAACATGCCAAAAAGTGGGCGGGGTGGGGCACAAAATCTGAACTTGAAGGGTACTTTTCAAAGTCCTGGATAAACATACATATGTATGTATATGTACGTACTTCATTTTCAAAAGGGGCACATTTGACCAGTTGACCATTTGCAGGAAGTAAGAGCAGCACGTGCTTCTATATCCCTCGGTTCCTTCACCCCAGCATGGAAGTGTTCATCCCCGAACTTTTAAAGTGTGCCCAATCGCTTAAGCTAGCAAGTATTTAAGGCTTTTCGTTGACGCGGTCGGTTGAAAATACTATCACTTTTCACTCAACTGCCTACGAATGTCGTTTCTAGTAAATTGTATGATCACCCATGGGAGATGGCATTTTAAAGCAGGCTTAGTTTGTTATTCACTTTCATGAATTCTTGTTTGTTTTCAAAAGATACGTTCATCTAAACTCGGGCCCCATTCATTAGCATAATAATATACAGGAATTAACCCGAAGGCAATGAAAAATGTTTCACTCACTCTGTTTAAGTTTTTATAAGTGGATGAGCAGAGGGGTTCACTAGAGACAGCTAGAATGTTGCCTGGGGTGCTTGTAGAAGGTTGATATGCCTCGACACTGGTTAAGTATAGCGCCTCCTTACTTTGACGCGCTAGGAAAGGTGTGGCTAGAAATACCTCCAAACCAATCGGTTAAAAACTGAGCCGTAAAACCTCATCTAACTAACTACATTCCATAGGAAATTTTTTTCATCGCCAGACGTTTCACAGTTGCCGATGGTAAAAAGCTGAAACTAGCTGATAGCAGCAGGCCGGATGAGTCAGTCACTTTATAAAGGCTTTGCCATTGGTTGAGAACATAACATGGGCAATTTGAATTCTACCCGTCAGGGAATTTGGACACACGGTAGGCTCACCTAAGCCTACAAAGTCAACAACAAAGACCTTGAGACATGTATACAAGCATGCCCAAAACTTCTTGCAATTGTTTTCACATTATGATTCTTATTTTGTAAGTATGATCACATGTGTCCGAGGTGTAATACGAACCATCAACTCTAATCCAATTAGCGTTTACATTTCTTAAGGTAGGTGTTACATTTTGTAACAGCTGCCTTATGATCAGCAAACTTAGTTTGTCGTTACTACCCTATCTGTTCATGTAATGGTTGATATAACTAATGGACAGATAAAAGACGGGTATTCCCCAATCAATGGGTATTTCCCTCTTCCATTCTTCAGACTGCTTTTTCATGCACCTAAAGCGGGGAAATTGATTTTCATCTTTTAAAATATTTTTTTATGTGGAATTCTATCTTTTCTATTGATTATTTATTTCCTAGTTGCTTTAGATTTCTTTTTATCATCAACAATCTCTAGGAATAGCATACGAGGTTTTTACGGTAATTTCTGATAGTGTGCTATAATTACGATACTTTGTTTATACTAAAGGAATCAGCGTTCCGTGAATCTGAGGAATTTAAAGGGAACAGGAGAAAGGATCATGGTTAAAGATCACAAAAATCACTTTTTCAAGAATTAAATTTAGGAAGAGTAATAAGTAACAAGAGAAACCAAAGTTAACGGAGAAGTAAAACCTGTGGTAAAACAGAAGTTTTATAAGCAAATTTTTTACCTTAGTCCAAGTTTCAACTCCCTCTTTAATGTTAGGTATTGCCTATAGCCTTATTAAGTTCACGTGCAAGTTAATTTTTCCACCTTAAAGTACTTCACAATTCATCCCAATATTTACAAAGCAGCATGTTCATACTTCAAAGACATATTAACACAAAGTGTGAAAGGAGCCAGAGTAAAGCAGAAGTGTTAGACATATAAATAGTAATTTAAAAGAAAAAAGAAACACACAGAACAATTGAAAACTCATTACAAACTGTTAGAAATACAACCTTACATATCTGGAGTATCAAGAAGAAACTTTATATATAGTTCGAAAAGGATGAAGATGCGAAAAAGGCTTTACGTGATCTAGGAGGGCATTCCATAGGAATAGCTCCCAACTGTCTAACGTTGGACTTAGTGGGAGAAATTCCTGAGTAGGGAATGACAACATATGTTTTTCCCTGCAGACATAATAATAGTAATGGCAGATGTGAATATAAAAAGCACTATAAAATTTTGACAGCATGTGATGAACAATACTATGCATGTATACTACGCCAGCTGATTTTTGTAAATTTGACCGGTCAAGTCATGTTCAGGTATTAATCTGCCATTATTGGGGGCTCGCATCCCAAATCTTCCCCTTTCTTTCCGCCTGCTCCATAAATGACTAAACGGATTTCCAAACTCCCAATATTTCCGCTTACACAGGTGATTTCTAATGGATAGTCCACTGCTGTTACTGCCAGTAAGGTGTAAGAATCCCTCAAAACAGGATTGTTGTTAAGGAAGAAGTGAATTGATATGCCACTTACGAAAATTACATTCTCCACACATAGTGCTGTATGCTGTGACATGGTAAAATTGATTTGATTTCCTACAACCAATTTTCCGTAGAAACAAATAAACTAAGAATGTTGAGATAACTTCAAAAAACATGAAATTGAGGATTTGGGAATGAAGCGCTGGTAATAGAATCAGATATAAAACTAAGTAAGTGACGTTCCTCTACTACATACCTATAGTTATAAGGAGGACGGTAACATTGTACAGGGAAAAAAGGAGAAAGTGGTGGCGCTGTTACAAAAGTCTAGCAGCAACCGAAGTATTGGCTTCTCTGGCTTAAAGCGGTTAATAATGATAACGTACACTAGCAGAAATACATCCGGATAAACCTGGAAAGTGTTATTCGAATGAGGATCTGAAGCCTTCTTCCCAAAATTGTTCATGACAGAGTTCTTTCAAAAGCATGAAGTTAAAGAAAAACAGAATAACAACGGGGAGACAACGCCTTCACTTTGAAAAGTGTGGTGTCCTTACATGCAATCTGGTGCCGCAAATGCTATCTTTTGAAGTAAAATTTGTGTTACAAAATTACGCATTTAAGGATTTTAAAAAATGGCATCCATGGGGGGGGGATGGCCCAATGCCCCCCTACGTTCACCACTGAATGTAGCGTAAAGAGTGCTCCAATCTCTTCAGCCGCACGAGTTGGCTTCAGGCTTTTAAAACTATTACAGGCCTATGTCTGGATTGGCCCAACGAAAAGGGCCAGTAGCCTAAGAAAACTTGGTTGGAAGAAATAAAACTCTCTAGGACCAAGAAATTTGGTAACAGAGAGTAAAAGTTACGACTGGGTAGTAATCTTGACTACCTTGTCAAGTTACCGCTGTACGTTGCAGAACACTATGAAGACTATACAAACTTGCTCCTGACAGTAAAAATTTTCTTTAATAAGTTTACGTGTGGCCCCCTCCTTCTTAAACAAACAAAGAGAAACCTGTCTAGAACAGTTCACAGACAAAGTTACCATGATAGTATTTCCATGGTTACAGAAGACAGCACTGAGAGTTGATTGCACAAGGCCATGTCTACAAATATTGTGTGAGAGCTTAATTGGGAACACAACCGTCTACGCAAGTTATCATTGACTAACCAGAGTGAACATTACATGCAGTCTGAATAAATGTCAATCAAAATGTAATCATCAGCTCTATTTGGAGATAAGATCATATTGCTGAATATGTTTGAGATGATGTTATACTCCCTTGAACAAAATTAAGAAAAAACAACGTTCCAGAAGCAGCTCTCTGGTTCAATGGAAGTTGTACCAACTAATGATCTTAGCATACTATGAGTCGCGTCTCTACCAGATCCATTTAGACTCTATCAGTGTGTATCATTATGCAAATGTTCTTCACAGAGCCATTGCTGCTCACTGTAAGGTTCGTACGTGGCACCATGTAAGGAGACAATTGATTTGTAGAAAATGATTGTTTAATTCAAAGACAACAGAAGTCTTTGCTTCGATTAGTTACACGCTATTGTGTCACGCTGTTGCGTCACATTCATCAAGGCAGTGGGTTTTGTGCAATCGTCGAACACACCACATGGTATAATGGCGGTATATAGTTATCATGAAGGCAACGCATAACCAGGGGCTGCACATGTAAAACCAGGGAGTTTCTTCTAGTGACAACTTACTGTTAGGTATTTCCAAGAACTAAGTGTAGCGTTACCCCTTTTGTAGCGTGTTCGAAAAGGTTGCTTCCTCTACCTTACTCAGGCTCGCGATATGGTTCATGATTGGTATGTGTAGTTAAAGACAACGCTGCAGCCAGTGGCGTACGCAGGGGGTGGCACTGGACCATGGCCCCCTCACGGATGCCAATTTTTTCAGATCCTAAAAATACGTAATTTTATAACACAAATTTTACTTCAAAAGGTAGCATATGTGGCACCAGATTGCATGTAAGGACACCTTATTTTTCAATTTTTTTCAAAGGGGGAGGGTTGTCTCCCCATGGCCCCTCACTGATCTCAATTTTTTTTTAGTTCCTAAAAATACGCAAATTTTGTAACAAATTTTCTTCCAAAGGTAGCATATGTGGCACCAGATTGCATATAAGGACACCTAATTTTTCAAAAGGGAGGGGACATCCCTCCCCTTAGACCCCTTCCCAGGCCAGCGATCACACATCATACAGCAAGGCCCCTCCCCCTTGAGTGAAATCCTGCGTACGCCACTGGCTACATTGCTCATGGTGTCCCGAGATAGTAAATCCATTGTCTTTTGTGCAATGAGGGGGACTCTACATCTCACATCTTAATGATTTGCACATTTAATTGTCCAAGCAGAGTGGCTTTTATTTTAAATGCACACTTTGACCTTGCAACATTTATGTCAGACAAAGTGCGGTCAACAACTGTCAATTCTGGTTGCCTCAAACCTAAAGCGCAAAATTTGCATAGAACGATTATAAGTTTCTGCCTGGAAGGTTCCACTCCACTTAAACTAAATTTGCAAGAATATCACTCACCCAACTACGCAGGCCTACGTCACATAGAAAACATTTTATTATTTGAATAGGTGCATGAGCCCATCTATCACTTCTAAGCAGAATTCCGGGGCTAACCTGTCAAAATTGTCTCCCAAAATCGAAAGGCCCTTCGAAAAACTACGCAATGAAAGAAAATTTATCGTTACAACAAATTCCCTTCGGCGTCTTCGAACACGAAGATAAAACCCACGCAGCATAAAATTTAATTACTTGGAGCAATTCCATGACTTTCTATGAGGCCACCCGTAAAAGTCTTCAATTTCATTATTCTCTTTACATACTGATAATATTGCTGAATAAAGATGAGAATTCCAGAACTCGTTTTCCCTAGATAATCCTTTCTGTTCAAGAACCACTCAGTCAGACAGTCAGAGAAGTGGCAACTCATAAAACTGTCTACCACTATTCTTGGTAACGAGTCAACATTACGTTTTGGATCCAAGAACAAGGCCTTGGCTTGTGATTCTGTTTACCGCTGTACCAGGCGCGGATCCAGGATTTTTAGAAAAGGGGGGCGCACACCGTCGGCCGAAGGCCAACGACCGAGTGCCAAAAGCGCGAAGCCGCGGCAGGGGTTTGGGGGTCCTCCTCCAAGAAAATTTGAATTCTAGATGCGCTTGGATGCGATTTTCCATCTGGGAAGCATATTTTCTTTATCTATTTGCTCATTTTTTCAAAAAATCGTTGGTCATCGAAAAAAGGGGGGGCGTGCGCCAGGTGCGCCCTCACCTGGATCCGCGCGAACAACGTAACAAAGGATACCGGGAAAAGTCCTTGTTAAACAAAGGACAAAGCTACACTCTAAGTTACAACTGTTCAAAACAATGGCAATAGCACAAACAACATAAGCTTGCAGAAAGTATGATATTTTGCTCAGCTCATTACAAACTCCCCTTCCATGTGGAGGAAACCAACACTAAAGGTGCTATGCAGGTTCGAACTTCCTCGGTTAATTGTCCCAACGTTTTCTTTTAAAGCACAAATTACCAAGTTAAACATATTTTGGCATGGCGCCGTCATTTTTAAATGTCCTTTGCAGAAGTCACACTTGCCTGTTATTCTCTAGCGTTCAGGTGATATGAATTGATATGGGTAAGATACCCTACATATATGGGTGGGCGATAAGTCTGAATTGATGTATATGTGGATATTCAAATTACAACCAGGCAACTTTATTACCCTAGGTACTTAGTAAAAGCACCAATTATACACACATAACCTCCAGTTATCCTTAAAACTATTATAATTGCGCTATTCACTTAATTACCCGGCTAAATCATGGATACACAAGTCCAGTCGTAGGTTTCCGAATTAGATTTATAGACGGGTGCAAATATGTTGAGATATTAGAGAGTTAAAATTGAGTTTCATGTATTTAAATTATGTTAGACGACCATGCAGTGCAGTAAAGTTATCATAACATTGTACAATAGTACTACATTACCGTATATGCAAGAGGAACACAATTTGGTTCTATGGACACGGGGCCGCTCGTGCTAACTCAATCAGTCTGTTGGACATGGTTCTCCATCAATCCAAGTGGCTTTCTGAACCTGAATCCGATGCACTGAACTATTTTAATTCAAGACAGAATGTCATTTGTTGGTACATAGGCGTAGAAAGCAAACCGGTTATCTCTCCCAGTAACAATGTGATGGACCCGTAGGCATGCTTCCTCAATCCAATCTGTGTAAAAAATATCAAATATGTGCATTAATTTTCCTTGAAATTTGCCAAACATATTTCACCAAGTTACATTTAAGGACGAGGGAGCATTGTTCACTCCAATACATTTTAAATGTTCGTTTTGCCCATACTACCCCTGACACAAATACATCTAAAGATGAAAAGTGATCACTGGTATTTTCTACTTCATATTCTACAATATGTCGGGACAAGTAGAATGATCAGAACTAAGGCATCACAACTTTGTATTCCTGAAATCGCATCAATCTTTTGACATGAGGATGACCGCAGCCCGTAACCTACAAACCCCTTCATGGAAGTTAAAAAACCCCGTTTCCATTTCAGTTGTGTGAATAATGCTTCGTTGATTGCTTGTCCACATGTACATTTAACCCGAAACATAACCAGTCCGGGAGAAACCCGCGTTCGAGGGCTGGTTTTTTTTGTTAACTTGACTGGAGTAATCCCAGTCGTTTCTTTCACTGTACCAACGTACAGTTCACATATACTAGGCCTAAGCCTAGCTAACGTAGTAGCCTATACAGTGCTTGCATACATACGCCAAGTTCCTGAACGTTGCGTATATAGTACATACAGTGTGTACATCTTGCAATACAAACTTCGCGGGGTTTTAGAGCATAGGGCGTTGCCTAGTGATGCATTGAAGCTAGCGAATATTGCACACTGTTGCGGTATATGTAAACGTCTGGTATGCGTGTGAAACCTACAGACTCGTCTTGTTTTTCGTCTTTTTTGTAAATTTTCCACGGTGTTAAAAAAACCCCCTCGGTGAAAGCGTTTAAAATTTGTTAAGCTAACATACTGATATAAGTTCTTGTACCCATAAGACCTAAAATTTTCCCTTTTTTGATTTTGAGTGCGCCGCACACAGTATATGTATGTAATGCATTGTGGATAATGGCGGCCCCCATGTACACACCCCCTCGAAGGAGGGTTTTTTGTACACCCTCCTTCGTGGGTTTCTCCCGGACTGATAACCCTTAACTGGTTTAAGCCTAACAAAAAGACCATTCTTACCCCTTACTCTAAACAAATCCCCCAACGAAACCCCAAACAAATGTAGCTCTATAACGAAAAGGTTACGTGCAGCAGCCATCTGTAATGTTTGTCCTTTATCGGATTTCATGCACTGAAAAACCTGCTTTGAAATATCCCTTCCGACGTCAATGGAATATCATGATTTCATGAGACGTCTCCGTCGGGTTACGAGCGTGATTCATTGAGTTCTTTTCGCATATTTAGTGTCGTGAATTCCCGGTTTTCATTTCAATCATTCTCAGTGATCCCATGATCCTCTATGGCTGACACTACTCCGGCGGACTTTAATTATGAGGCTATTTTGATAAGAAATATGCTACTATTAAAGCGTAGATCTTCCCTGAAATCTATTTTAGGTTTTTCTTTAGACTCAGCGAGGTCAACACTATGATTTGTGTTTTGACATATATGAAGTACTAGTGACTTATCTTTGCAGAGAAATCCAGCAACAAGTCTTCGTTTTTTCGTTTATTCAAACTTTCGTCAGTTTATCCTCGGATGGTGCCGATCTTCGAAATACTATGTCAGGAGATTTGATCTGTCAAGAAAGTAAAAATGGCATTGAGCCTTGAGAGTGTCTCAGGTTACCTTATAGTAAAATAAACATGCAAATCTTGTAAGGCTTGCGGCTCTTCGCAAGTTTATATCCGTAAAAGAGATAGAGCGCCATCTTTTGGGCAAAGTATTCATACTGTGCAACGCTGATGTGCTATTTACATCTAGAAATCATTGCTGAGCAATGACTATCATGTTCACTTTTGATTTTATGAGGAATTTCACCTTTTCTTATTGAATTTAAGATAAAGTTAAGATACTATTTTTTATTGCTTTTATTACTTTTTATTCTGAGGTTAAAACTTAAAAAAGCTGTTGGTGAACGTTTCAATAAATTACTGTCTGGTTCTCGAGATGTAACTAACTAAAAGGGGTATTCCGTATCAAAAGTGATTTAGACTTGAAGTAAGCAGGTGTGGTTCACATTGACTGATTGATTGGTGACCTGCAGCAACTACCTTTTTTTGTTTTTCAACCTGTCCTTATGACCTTGGATTGGTTGAAGCTTCTTGGCCCCAAGGGAATAAAATGAATTTATCTAAGAATCCAATGTCCAAGATTCATTCTTGCACCGGATTTTTTGTAATATTTAATGAGTTGTGAATTTGATATAAAAATATTTTTCTCAAATGGGAAACCACGAGCCTATGCCATCACACACTTTTCTTCAAATACACTTTTGGAAGAAAATGTGACGACTGCCTCTGCTAATATCTCGAGCAGCGAATATAGAAACTGAATGAAAAATTTAACTAAGATGCCTAAATTAAGTTCATATTTATCTTGCCTTTTTGGAAGTGGCACATTTGGCCTCCTATGGTGGCATCTACAACACATTTCTTGTGTGACCATATAGGACAATAGCTGTTAAACCTCACCTTAGGGTGACCTTCCATCTTCCCTGTACTGGGATGTGATGTCTAGTGTTAATCCCTTCCAAAGGGAACTCTCTCTCTCTCTGAAAGTGCACACTAAGTCTTCATAGCTTAATTCTAATGAATTGGATCAGCCGGAAGAAACTTCATACGAATTGACTTTCAAAAAGAGTTTTGTAAAATTCATTCTTCGCAAAAGTGAAAATTGTAGGGATTTTTTCAAACTATGAGCTTTAATATCAAAGTGATTGTTAACAGTTGCGCCCTCACAAGGAGGAGAGGGAGGCATGGGGCCGCATTCTCCCAACCAATTTCTGGAAATATATTAAAATGGGCCTAAAATATGTTTAAGCTATATCTTTCTGTAGGGTGAGGTGTGTTTTCGAGTAAGTAATGGATCTACTTTAATCATTTTCAATCACAAACCGTTTTGTAACTAACCGTTTGTAAATATCAAACTGTCAAAATTTATACGTACTCCGCGCGCATCCCGCTTTAACTCATTGCTAAGCTTATTATCAGTACCGTCTTAAACCCTGTTCGCATTATTCAACGGTGAGGGTTTCACTAAGACGGATCGTTTGTGTGCATAGGATAAAATGTGAGCAGCTCATAAGGTAACATTTGTAGCATGATGTGAGAGATTTGAAGTTATATGTATTTGTCGTTATACGTGTTTCCGAAGAATTTTAAGGCGCGCTCCGCGCGCATCAGTTATCGGCAGATTGTGAATGTAATATACCTACAGAGAAAAAAGTTTTCTGAACGACCCTTACTACCTCAGTCCCCACGGCACGCTGATCCTCTGGTTTCTCATTGTTCAGTTCAAGTTAGTATCGCCATTTTATAATGGTCTTCTCCCGCTGGACCCCACAGGGATATTACTGAAGAACCAGGTCTCCTTTTGGAGAGCGCTCCTCGCGGAGTCAAAAAGTCATCATTACCCTTCTGTTTATTTGTTGAGACTTCTACCACGCATGGTAATTTCAACTTAACGTGTGAAGTTGTAAATGGTGAAAGCAAATAAGAAATATTAAGAGACAACATAAAGCCCGTAAAATGCAATTCCTTGCAATCTGGGAGACGCTACCGTAAAAATTTTACCCGTACGTCACGCCTTAACCGATATGATGGGGCTCCGCGTAGATAGTGTCATGGAACTTCTTTTTGGTAAATTAGGACGATAATGCAGGAAATAACTCTGACGAAAACCACAGGCTTGCATGAAGAGGAGGCAATGTGGCATTCTAACGTTATAAATAACATACATCTGTTGCGTGATGTACATAATTTGAAGGACATCACTCATTACTCAAGTTATTCAAATATCGTTGAATGTTTTATCATACGTTTACCGAGAATAAGTATTAAGAAACATGCTTCTTAAACCTCTACTTCTTTTGTTGTAGCTGTACTCTCCCTCTCATAAATCCCCCAGTAGAAGCTTTTTCTGGATGCTCGCTTAAACTTAATAACAATATATATATATATATATACATATAAGTAAACAAGCATACATCACATGCCCATATCATGGGTGTCATATGTATGTATGTATGTATGTATGTATGTATGTATGTATGTATGTATGTATGTATGTATGTATGTATGTATGTAT
>WURT03636162.1:7549-17918 GCA_009936505.3 Holothuria glaberrima | reverse complement strand
CCTACGGACCCATCTGAACTCACTGAGGTACAAGGTGATGAGCCCACCAAGACCCACAAGACACCAGAATGGACTGTGAATATACTCACAAAACATGATGATGTCCTTCGTGCATTCAACACACTCAATCCTCACCAGCTGTGTAAATATCGTCATGTTCCAATGAGGCTTGGTGTGGCAATTCAAGAAGACAGGGAATTGAGAGGACCATTTGGAGATCTTACTGAACTAACTAGGGTTAGAGGGTTGGGTCGACGCACTCTTGATAGGTTTATTGCAGAAGGTTTGCGGCCCAGGGGAATAAGAATAGAGCCACTAACAAGATATGCTTATGCTGTTTCTGGTAATGAGCAGATTCCACAAGAAAAGCTCAAGGTTTGTTAAGTTCCTGTATTTGATAAAGTGATGGCATATTTTTAATATGGGAACAATTTATTATCTAATAGTGTGTTACTGTAATTCAGGCCTTGAAGAGCAGTTATTTTAGGATGCTAAGCAACCAAAAAATGTGGGAGAAGCCCATGAAATTAAACATACTTTCTGCATGGTATTTTGTTAATATTTAAAGAAACCATTTAGAAAACACATACTTGCAATCTCTTAAATGAATCAGAGAAATTGTTATTACAAATTTGAAGGATGGTCTGATCCCATACTTGAAACTTCAACAGTTATTTATAGATCTGCAAATGTGCACCAAACTTTTTTGGTGTATGGAATAAAAACCCAGATTCCATGAAAAGTTAGGACTTTAGCATGGCATACACTGCACTTAATAAGTTCATTATTTGTGTGGCTACCTGCAAGCATACCATCTAACTTACATGATTCATGGGACTGTACTCATTACCATATGATGTTGTATTGCATAATGATGTCATGGTACAGTAGGATGGCATTACAGCCTTCATACCTATTCGTAAACAGTAGGTCTATTACTGTGACTGAGAAGACGAGGCATCATCCTAGAGAGTAATAAGTTTTGTGGTGTGTGGAAGGAGGTAACTTGCATGAAAAAATGGTGGTAAATCTTTGCTGTAAGTTACTTTCCAATAACTGTTGAAGCCAATATTAAGTTTTGATATGTAACAGAGAAATAAAATTCTCAGCAGTCTGGAAAATTTTTGTTCAATTCCTGTTTGATGTTTGGAGATCGTCAGAGTTGAAGATTTTGTATTTTGTGCTCTGAAGGGGCTTGCAGCAAGCAAGGTTATGTTCTAGTAACTTGTGTATACTTTGTTATATTATCAATGGAGTGCAACCAAAGACAAATTGTTCATCAGTGTAGTTTTGTGACATTACCCTTGCTTGCTTCAAGTTGGGAAGCGAATGTGTTGATTTCGACAGTAAATATCTGGGAACTGCAAGTAGGAATTGGAAGTACAGTACATTTCACAGAATGTTTGATCAAGTTCCCAGAACTAGAAAATGTAAATTTTCTGGGCGGCCAGTAAAATTTAACACAAGTTTTCATATTTTTATGTTTTCTTATCCCGAAGGACCAAATTTTCCTCCAAGAGTCAAAATTTCCTGCCAGATACCAAAATTTTCCAGGAAGGTGCCTTAGAGCTTCCTCACTTTTCCATTATGAAATCTCTCTTATGTTATATACAAAGTAAATTATAGCTTGCATCATGTTAGCTCAAATCAAAGGAAAGTAGTTAACTGCAGTTGGCCAACAGCAAAGTACTATATAATAAGGACTTAAATTTTACTGAGTTCATAGTATGAATGCATTTCTTATCTTTTGTGCAGGTGCTAGACTCCACTGTGACAATGGATGTTGGGCTAAAACACTTTGCTTGGCTTCACATAGACAGAGGGCGACATGTCATCGATTGGAGAGTGATGGACCTGGAAGACATATCACCTGCAAAATATGACCCTACAGCTTACTTCAAAGCAGTAAGTCCACTGTCATGTATCAGCATTGCTTTTGAATCAAGGGAAAAAAGATGAAGTCCTTATTTGGAAGCAAGAATAAATGCAGGGAGACAGGTTTTTTTTCCTCATTTTCCCTTGTTGAGGAAGGCAGGAAGGGCTGAGAGAGTTGAGGGCTACAAAAATTTTGGTATCTTCTTTTGTAAACAACATCCCTTCTATTATTTCCGTTCAGAACAGTAGTATTATTGTAAACAGACAACTTTCAGTTGGGTGGGGGGGGGGGGTGATGTGGAGCATTTTCATGTGAGATTTGTACCCAGGTTTGCCTGAAAATAACTTAGAATTTTGCTTGAAAATGGATATTTTCTGCCTTAGAGGCATTGTCAGGTGGCATTCTGTAGGGGTCTTATATGAAAGATAAAAAAATTTCATTACATGTCATCCAAACCCCATACCAAAACTCCATTCCTAACGCAAGATATCCCTTCCTAAAGATTGGTTACTTTCAATAAGAAATACCTCTAGGTTTCCTCAAGGTCACAGAATATGATGTCAAATGGGCAAATTGCCTCAGATTCCTATTGTTCTTCAAAATTGGATACCATGTTTGTCCTTGAAATTTGAAACCATTGGAATGTTTAGATGCTTTTCATGTAGATATAGTGTAAAACTGTTCTGTACTTATGGGACAGCAAATAAAGTTATTGAATATTCAATATAGTGATATAAACACTATAAAGAAATACAAAAGCTTCATCTAATCAATTTGCCCAGATGACATCACAGATTTCCCACCATGCATTGCAAAAGCTGAAAATGTAGCATTTCTTCAAAAATTTGTATCTTTCTTAATGCAAGATGCTATTGGGATGGGGTTTTCACTGCCTAACACAGAAAATTCTCCTCCTTTTTTTTGAAAACATCAAAATTGGTCACTAGAACATGCTTTTAATGGGTGGAGTTGTAGTCCCTATCCCCCCTCCCCTTCTGCCTTGTATGCCTATGGAACCTTTAGCAAGTTAGCTTCAGAGGTTCATGATATGGTAACTAAGGTACATACTGCCCTCAGACTCAGTGCCCGGTAGAAGGTACATCAGCCTTATTGTGAAACATTAACTGAATCTTTCGAATATCTTTCTTGATGTTTCACAACATAAATATTGTATAATGATTCCTGTAATGATTAATCAAGAAGTTGTATGAATTTAACAGTTCATAAACACAAATATTATTACAGCATGCAAAAAATCACAAGAAGTTGTAAAATTCTTATGAATGAAATAATGTAGCACCAGTGATATTGTTCCACCCATTGCCCATACAAAAGTGTGAAGATTTTCTTTTGACCAATAGCTTTTTACAGTCTTTCTGTGACCATTTACTTACCTATGTGCTCTTAGATGTGAGATCAATCAGGAGTGATGGTAAGATGTACCCCATGCTCAACATGGCTCTGGTATTTGCACGTGTTCCATGGTATCATGCAAGGGGTGGTAGCAGTTGTGTCTACAAAATAATATTATCCTCTTCCTGCTACAATCAACTTAAAGCCATACACTCGTCACCCCAAGGTATATTTGTAGTGTAGGGGTATCAAAATTCTCAGTTGGTTACTGCTCTTTGATTGACAGTTAAGATTGAAAATTCTTGGATTACACACTATAGCCTTGCATGCTCACCAGGACATAACCTTGAAGTAATAAAATAGGTTTGTGTCTACACAAAGAGAAGTTTGATACAGTTATGGGAGGAGCTACAAGTTGCATAGTTGGGAGAATTGCAATTGTCTGGGATGACAAGAATTGCCCTTTAAGCTCTGATGAGTGCTTTCTTGCAGTGCACTGTAAGGGACTGTTGCATCACCCCAGACACATTTTGTGAATCTCTAGGTGTCCTAGTCACAATGGGTGACTGCACTTTGATTGAAATAAATTCAGATAATAGCTTCAGTCTGTTTGGTCAATAAGTATATGTTCACATCAGTGAAATGTTATGAAGTGAAGCCTTTCTCATTGACAGGTCAGATTGCACTTGGCATTATAATCACAAATTGTAGTATAGTATACTCTGCAGACTATGGCCTTGATCAATTTTAACTCAGTTCAGGGTACCAGAACTTTATCTGTAAGGTGTAGAAGAACTTTTTTTTCTTTTTAATTGGAGGTGGAAAAAAAATTAAGGATGATTTGGACTGTCATAGATGAGATAATTGGTGCTTCAGAATTTCTTGCTATTGTATTATTTGAAATGAAAATGGTTCACATTATTGTTGTGATCTATTTTTTTTTTTTTTTGTTGTTGTAGAGGTGCCCTTTCCAGTTTCACTTACCAACCCAATCCTCTTTTTCTGTCATTGGTTTACCAATTATTTTCCTTCTACAGATGCAGAGAGTGTTGGATGAAGTTCCTAAACCTGATCTTTACATTCTGGAGCACAAATCATTTGCCATGACTACCAAAACTGCATACCAGGTGATTCTGTTTTTGCGAACATTAGAGAGTCTTATCTTTGGCATGCTGAATGCAAATTATGCAGACACTGGGGATTTGGAGTGTGTCTCTATATCACAACAAAGAGTAGGGAAGCACTTTGGACTCATTGTAGGAACAAGAAGGAGAAGTGGGCAAGCCATTGTCAAAAGTCTTCTGAAGAGAGGACTGAGTGAAGAGAACCAAAAACTTGTGATCAAGTTTAGGCCAGAGGATGCAGAAATGTTTGATAATGCAAGTAACTTTGAAAAGGAACTGCTGGCTAATACTGTCTTGAAAGCTGTTTCTTTCTTTGATAATATGGTAGATAATCCTGATTTCTAAAAATTCAAGGACAAGTACAAGTTGCTATGGTATCTGTTCAGATTTCAAAGACTTGAATACAGCACAATGGCAAACTTATCCAAAAGGTTCATTAAGCTAGGAATTTTAATTTTGTTGACCTTGCAGGTAGTAACTCTTTTATTTGCAGATGAGAGTGGGAAAAGGGGAGGTATTAAACAGCTGTCTTGCAATGAGTAATACATTTCAGTGTCGATGGAATGGGCACTGCAGCGATTGTGACAAAAGATGGTCAGAGTTGAGAGTTAATAGATTATTGGAAACTTGATGTGAGGAAAAGTTACAAATTAAGTAAGCACTACAGCAAAAGGATGATACTGTTAGGTATAAACTCATCCAATGGGCTGACAGATAAATTTCATTTTTTATGGCTAACCTTTCACAAAAATATGGCAAAATTAAAAAACTGGCAACTGGAAAGGATCATTCTATATCAAATACTATTTTTTTATATCTTAACAGCATTATGTAATTTCTTTATAAGGCAAACTATGAATCATTTGTCAGCAAAAAGGGCCTTATAGTAGCTCCGATGGAAAAGTATTTTAATATGTACATGAAAAAAAGGTTTATATGAAGCCAGGCAAAGCCCAAAGTTTATTAGGACTACACTGTGCTCAAAGAATTCATCATGTTCAAGATTGTATGTAAGTTTTGGAACTATCAACATATACATGATCTGGAAAAAGGCTTTTTGATGTTTGTAAAATAGGAAATTTGTTTTTGATCAAAGTGTTGATTAAGCCAAATAAGTTTGAAAGTAATATAGAAAGTATTTGATATGCAGGAAAGAGCTCACATTTGCAGATTTGAAAATGGTATGGCTTGTGTAGGTTGTGGACAGTGGCATATTTAGGGGGGCATTGGGCCATGCCCCCCCCCCTCACTGAGAAGAATCCTTAATATTCTACACATGGTTGTGGATGATTAAGTGGGCAATATTGTTGGCTAATACTTACACTTTAATTTGAGAGAAATTTTTCAAGACTTCCAACAAAATATCCTAATCTTTTAAAGGAAGGTGTAATATTCATAAAATTTTTCTTAAAGTTGATGAACTAAGTTGCTGATCCATTCACGTTGTGAATCCCCTGCAACATTACCATAAATACAATATCAAACTTGGATTGCGATCTATGCTGATACAAGAACAATCTTTTTAATTCTTTAACTTGAGAGTTGGTAGTTGTAATTGTTCAAGACCCAGTGAATCTTGAAAGTTGGGGGATTATCAGAGGGCCAAAGACACATCAGATATGTAACTGTTCTGCCTGAGGAATAATTGGTGCAAGACATTGTAGTGCAGGACAAATGCCCCTATCCTCTGTTCCCCCTCCATTTTCAGTACCACCACAGAAAACACATAGTTGTCTAAAGCCATAGGGAAGTACAGTCATGCTATTCAACTGTGAATTAGGATTATGACAGATATGGGTCCCAAGTAGAAACAGAGTTAGGAATCCATCCTTGTTGGAAAGTACAATTCTTGATTGTAGTAACTAAGATTTCAACCAAAAAGTTAGTGAAATTTCCCATTCCAGTCTTGTCATATGATGAGATAGCAAGCCTTTTCACTGTTTCAATCTGGAGTAGAAGAGTGTACTTTGTTTGACATGTCTTTTAGACCAGTATGCAACTCTTCACTGTGGTGCAATATGGAATCATGAACTTATCACATTCATTTATTTGAACCTTATTACATTTCTTCCCTTTCCTGGCATACTGTGTGTGTAGTGTAGAAACTTATCTGGTGTTGTCTTTCACAGGACATAAGTCACTTTGCCAAAAACACAGTTTTGACCTGTTCATCAGTGTCACATGAAGGAAAGATTTGTGGTACAGAAAATGTTCGTACCTTTGACAGTATGATTTATGATATAGGATGATAGGCCATTCAGAAGAAGGTAGAGCTCTTAGTAATTAAAGTTTCAAGAAGGAAGGTTTTCACAAAAAGAAATTCACTTCTTCGAACAAACTTCACCCATGCATTCGAATGATGCCACATTTAACCTGCAGAACATTTTGGGAAAGAAAAGCTATTGCAAGAATGTATAAGTGACACTGAAATGAATGAATAATAACAAAAGCTATTTAAAATTTCTGCCTGTACCATATTGATGCAATTCTGTATCTCCTTTGAATGTAGGATTGTTGCTAGTTTACACTCTAATTATGCATTCTTTGGAGTGGCTCCTTTTGAGCTAATGGTTTTTATATCAATAGAATGTGGGTCAAACATAGCAGTGGTGCCAGATCCTTAGAGATGCTCCTTCACAAACTGTTAATATGAAGATAGATAGAAGAAAATACAAACATTGCAAAGCATTTTTATCTGTAAGTTTTATTTTTTTTATCCATCTAGCTCAAAACTTAAAATTTCATACAAAATTTCATACACTTTATGCATTGATGTCACGCAACATCAGTTTGGAGGATAACAATGAAGCACACGTGCATGAACGGCGTAGATTTTGCACGCACATGTAGTGGACTTATGTGTGTATACCATTAGTTGAAAAATTAGCAGTCTGCATTTGTTGATGTAACTTGCAATGATATGTGCTTTCCTCCAAAGGAGGAAGTAATTTCTCCTCTGTGAAATCATATGCATAAGGTCTATTTTTAAACCTGTTTTGCAGGTAGTTGAATAATAAGCAGAATACTGCAGTTAAAAGTTAAGATTCCTTTTGATTATAATGTATACATAAGCAAGATGTCCCTTTGCTCTGACTATAAATTGAGTTTCCCTGATTCATGTAGTCAAATAGCTAGGAAACAACTAATTCCTTTTTAAAAATGAAATATATACATTGTAAAATACATATAAATAGAAAGAGGAGAGCATCTTGTAATGTGAGGCAACATGGTAGATTGGGTATGCTGCCAGCCATAGGCCATAGGGACAGAGCTCAAAATTTGCAAGGAGTGACATTCAGGTCCATCTGTCATTCATTTGTTTGTAGATTGCCAGCCTTGGGTCTCCTCCCCTTTTCAAAATGTTTGAATACTGTATGTGGTATTTACGAGAAAAACGGTGGCATTTATTCAGGAATTTGATTACGATCAGTTGGCAGGAATTTTACTCTTGGGTTTCAGACAGCAGCTCTTTCATTGGTCAAAAGCTATTTAGAATGTCAGTACATTCAAGGAATTTCCCAAAGAAATTACAGCAGGACATGGAAAATATGTGACAAAAACACACAGTTAAGCTGATACAATCTGTTCACATGTTTGTTGTACCAAAGCCGAAGCAGAGGTTTTGTTGGTCACATAATGTGATATCAGCTTAAATTACAGCCTTGAACCCATATCTGCAGCCTGTGTAAAGGGAGCTGAAGAAAATTGATTTTCGCTTATTGCAAACCTTTATTTTTGTGCATTTTTAGAAGGAAAATCAAAATGCAGGTCTTTTGTAGGCTTGCCTGGGTCAGCAAGTTTGGGTAGGAGGTCTTGCCCTGCAAAATTGAAGTTGCTTGGGAGCTACACTTAGAAGGAGTGTATTGATAGCTTTCTTGCAACACCTGGTTCATAGACATTCGTCTTTTCAAGATCTTTCAAATGTGTAACTCAAATAGCCTGCTTTCACAGGCTGGGTTAAAATAATAAACAATTTGATATATGGAGATTTTATGATGGATAGACATCCAGTTACATTCATCTTGCACTGTTTTGTTGCATACAGCACATAGCACTTAGCTCCTAACATGTTAGTAAGCTATGGTACTTATTCCACCTCAAGTTTCCATATTCCATGTGTATGTAGCATAATGGCTGTTGGATATTCCGCTTATCGACAAGCCATGACTGTCCAAAAGTGCTGTATTACTGAATATGCATGCATTGCATGATTTGATCTGTTTACAATGTGCAAGGACTGTACAAAGTTAAGCATTGTACAGTACATAATGATGTAATTAAGATATTTCACACTTCTCACTGTCCCAACCCAGAACGCATACACCACTCTATGTATTGTATATGTAACAACACTACCTCTAAACAAGACCTACCAACCCAACAACTTATGATCAACATAAAAAGAAAAGAGCAAAAAACATTTGAGGATTTGTATCCCAAACTTTGAGATCTACCTTAGGTTTATGCACATATAGTTGGTAACACTGCACAAGAAAATAGTGATTAGAATAAACACAGACTGAATGTGGCACTCCTAACCTCAGTTTGGCAAGAAGGCATAAAATGGGATATGTTTTAAACTGCTTTTAATTTCCAATGAAAATGAAATGAATTTTGTGAAGTACTAAAAATGTACTATCTTAGATGATTTACAGCAAGTGAGGAAAAAGGTGAAATTATGATTGTCCAGGTGTCAAAGGCATGAGACTCATTTGCAAACTGACATGTGAAACTCCACAGACGATTAGTCAATACGTTCCATAAATTGCCTATTAAAACAAATATTCAGTTTACATAACATCTTCTGCCATTGTGCTTGGTGCTCTGCATAAGCAATGGAGTAGGGAAAACAAGCCAGTGAGCCACAACTGGAAAAAAGGCTGTGGCCGGCTCGACTTAAACCAATTGGTCAGAAACTGAGCCGTAAAACCTCATGTAACTACATAACACCCTCTACACTAACATTCCTACCCAATTACGTACTCTTATGTATACTGATCATATCACATGTAAGATGCCCTGATATTCACAGACTCCAATCACTTCTAATTGCACTCAAAACTTTTAAAAACTTTTAGTTTGTACACCACGTTACAGAAATTCTTAAAACCAGTTACAACAATTTTGTCACAATGAGTCACAGAGGCAGTCCAAATTGGTCACGGAGAGTTAATAGCAACACACAGGTATTGCAGAATGGAGTGTATTGGCAGCTAGTCCACCACTGCAACCACACGTATAAACTGTTGGATGATCATTAATGCTACTGAAGGGGTATGTTCATTGGCTAAAAGTGGGACCAACTTGATGTTTCCAATGGTTCTGTGCATAATTTAGAGAAATTTACAAACACAAATATCAGGATGTTCATGTTCTACAGTGAAGCCTAAATGGTTGGAGACAATTCAGAAGACATAGTTAAAAGGATGAAATTCATTAGCTTAGATAAACTTTGCAAGCACAGTCAGTGGTAAACCTTCCATTAAAACATGCACTGTTTGTTCCCCTATGACAAAATGTCAGGCACAGCAGTAGTTCAATAGTATCGCTATCTTCTCCATTTTTTTTAATCATTGCAAAAACACTTTGATAAATAGTAATATGACTTCAAAAGCCTAAATATCTGTATTTTTTTAAAAGGGAAGTCAGATGTGACTTCCTTCAGATTTTCCTCTACATAGCAGACTGATGAGGTAATTACAAGTAACAGCAGCCAGCAGGTTAAATGCTAGGATCACTGCTATATTGGTTTCCATGAGGTTCTGCCAGTAAGTATGTGGTGCAATGTTTTATCTGATGCTACGCTTTTGATTAAAATACAGCCCAGACCAGGGTTAGAGGTTACCTTCAAGTTTAAAGGGTCCAAAATGTTGATACTGAACCCTTTAGATTGCCCGAACAGTGTGTCTTTGGGGTCCAATGGCAATTTTAAAGGGCCCAACCCAATTTTAGAATTTACTTCTCACTTGGTACTGTGTATACACAACATTTTTTTCAGTGGGTTTATTCAGTGCGT
>WURT03636052.1:0-20138 GCA_009936505.3 Holothuria glaberrima | reverse complement strand
CGTCAATATATACTCCTAAGAATTTGGTGCAATGAACTTTCAGAAGGGGCTTATTATTCATACTTATATTAAAATTATAATTATTTCTACCTTTGTTGAACACCATATATTAATCGGTTTTGTCAACGTTCAGTGATAATTTATTTGACACAAACCATTTGTAGAACCTACATAATTCATCGTTTACGGTTTTCTCTAAGTTAATATTATTATATGTGAAGAAAATATTAGTGTTATCTGCAAAAAGTACCATATCGCTCTGAAGATTGAAGTTTGCCATTAATGACAAATATTTCTACAATAACAGGAAACAATTACAAGCAGATTATTTAATCAAAACAAACGCTGGTGTACTATCAATTTAACCTGAGCTTGAAACAGGAGGAATTGATGCTGTATAAAGCTCAACTGTGCGTATTCCAAAGAGCTGAATATGGTTGGATCGATGGATTTCGCTCACAGCCCTTCTGTCATTGGAGAAAACTATCGTTATTTCTCAGAATTTATTATTTTGTCAGTTTGCCCTTATGTTTAACCATGGAAGTACTACCTCTCCGAGGTAGTACTTCCATGGTTTAACTTTTATGGTAAAGCATAACTCATGTAGACAACTAACATTTGTATTTTTGAGTTCAAGCCAAACTTAATTTTTGACGAACCGAAAAGGGGAATTAAATGCAAGCCACTTCCATGGTATTTTGATTAGCGTCTTGATGCGCGGCTAGAAGCACGAAAGTAAGAAACTGTTACCTTCAGAAAATTTTCTGTCGCTTTTTTGTTTAACTCTTCAAACCAAAACGTTTGCTTATATTTTACTTACGATCGTAATCAAGTTATCTATTAGTAAAGATCTATGAAACGGATAACACAACACCTTTTTGCAGACTTAAAAAGGAAAACCAATTATCCACGCTCTCCTTAGTCCCCGGCCACTATTCCTTTTGTCTTCCCAAACATAGCATGCCTTCATTTGCTCAAAAGATAATTTGTAAACTTAAGATACTCTATCGACGTGTACAGCTACACCTAGATTCATATGAAGACATGATCTTATTGTTCACATGCAAATTTGGCAACCCACAGTTCTCCCTCCGATTTCCACCCAAGCGTTAGTCCTTGGATGGGACCTGCAAGGGGATAACGATACGGTCAGCAGTGATAGGTTAAAGGTAAAATGTATTGTTGTCATCAAACCTATACTTTCGTAATATTTGTTGCTAAATAGAACTAAATGTTGCTAAATAGAATAAATTTGTTGCTTTGGAAAACCATTTGTGAGAAGTGAAAGGGAAGCTAATTTTGAAGGATATGGATAGTGAGGTATCAAAGAACACTTAGCAAGAAAACTTCAATAAAGCGTGAACGATAGCACAGTAGACACAGTAAATAACAAAAGTAGCTATTATCCTGTGTGGATTTCTCAATTTTGTCATTTTTTCTCCTTTAAATTGCAAAATGGGTGTGAGCCTGTTGGTCGGAACAAAAACCGATTTCAGGGTGAAACTAAATTTATTTAATTAGAATTCTCCAAAAACGAAACAACAAAGAAAACAAAAACACTAAACAAAACAAAAAAATCAATTCAGTTAGGTTAGCATCAATTTTAATTTGTAATAAATAAAACAATTCATATAACGCCTTACACTACGTTTGAAAGAGCTTTGCAAACTACAAAAAAGTTGAGCAAACAGAACCAGGTGATGCGCAATGTCTCTTAAGGTGTTTTCTGATTGGCTGATGATATTGTCATTTAACGATTGCATCCTTTGTTAAAGTAAGGGGTTAGTTAGGAATAAGGGTTAGCGTTTTAAAATTCTTCCGAGACAGTGCGCATTTGTCCAAAAGAACATAGCACAAGTAAAAATGAAAAGTAAGAAACAGGGTAATGCAAGTAAGACCAAATAAGCGTTCAGGAAATGAAAACCAAATCCAAATTAATCACAAATAAAATTGATTTCTAAAAAAGTTACGACTTTTAGACTGTGTTTATAAGATTAAACATTTCTTGTTAATCGGACTAAAAAAAAACGATTGTTTCACAAACGAGGAGCATTGATGCTCTCTCCCCATTAGCTTTGTCGGTTTCACAATTCCACACTCTAAAAACACCGAGGTTAAATTTAACCAGGATTGGTGTTGTATTTACTCCAACACAATCCTGGTTAATTTCCACGAGATCCACCAAATCCTGGTTAAAGTAACTAGGACTTGAATTAGTTCATACAGGATTTCATGGAAAATTTAACCAGGATTGTGTTGGAGTAAATACAACGACGTCTAATCACGGAACTACCAGATAAGAAACAAAGTTTCCACAGGAAGTGAGGAGCTCCTCCAGAGTATTAGATCGACCCTCCCTCTTAACAAAGTCCCCGAAACTCCAATTTCCGTTGGAATGAACATTTTGTTCTAATAGCCATTTAGATATCGTTATTTCCCCCTAACTTCATAAAAGTAATCCTAGCTAAGATATCCCCTAATTGGTATGCACAACGCGCCTTCTTAAAAGTTTCCTCAGCTAAGAATTTTCTCAAACAATAGGAAATTCCTCAACTCTGTAGGATTTCTCTCATGTCTAGCTAGAACTATGTTTAGCCTGTACATTGACCAACAGAATTCACTGTTGCAGTAGCTCACATTGGGGAATTCCCGGGATTTACTTTTTCAAGGAATCCTTTACTTGGAAGTGAATAGGCACATGGGTGTGTAATGTGTACACTGTATAGTGTTGTATGGGCTATAAACATGCCAGTGACAGCCAAAAAACTGTGCCCAATTGAAGTTGTGAAGAGAAAGGGGTAATTGTTGAGAAATTCTTGAACTGCGCTCTCACGAAGTATACGAGAATCATGCCACTATGCTTGTAATTCTCCTACTGTCGTAACTTATCACTTGTACATTCATGGAATGAAAATTCTTTCTGTTGACATAATCTGCCTCATACTGATGTGGTGCGAGGATTTTCACATGTGTTGCGTCAACCGCTCCTATAACATTTGGGAAATTGGCTATTTCATAGAATGTAGCTTTAACAGTTGGTAGCTCATTGTTCGCTGGAAATCTCACAAATTCGTTGATGTTTACGAGAGCATTTGTAACCCTGTGAATGATCCGGAAAGTAGTTCTCTGATGTATTTTAATTGTATCTGCAACAAGTTCTTACAAGCATTAGAACCTCAGAGTAATGAAAACCTGTAGTAAGGCAGGAACTGCGTAGCTTTTGTAAGTGGGTGGTTCAATATCTTCAGCCCGAAGGTCCGTATTGAAAATTATCCCGGCTCTATCAAAAGTAAATCGCTGGTAAATCTCATGATCTGGATTGAAATCCAAAGTATTTTCATGGGTCGATATATTCTTGGTCTCGGGACTGCCTTTCTACTTCATCCACTTTACGGTAATCAGCAATAATAAGAGCCATGGAGAAATAATGTTAATTCACAGCTTTGACTATAGGTTTAGGCCACAAATGAATTCCACTGTGTTGTACAGTCACTGAATCTAAGGACAAAATTTCCACATAAGAGACTCGATGAGGTACCTTAAAGTTAAGGAGATATCTGGGAAAATTCTCATTTTCATATGCTTTGTGCATACCACTTAGGTTAAGGATGATCACTAAGAAACTTTTTAGGGAAATTCTTTAAAAAAAAATAGGCTGGTGATGTTTCGTGAATACGGGCAGCAGCAGTTGTCTGTGTTCGAGTGGTGCTGATGAAGGCAGACGCTGCACAGGACATCAAAACAACTATCTAAATGTTAAAGAGTAAAATTCTACGAAAACGGTTTACTACAGTGACAACTTTCGAGTTACATTCCACTCTCCGTCGAGTAACATTTTTACGCAATTAGAGTTAATAACCACTCCAAATAGAGTGGAATCTCAATCGCATTCCATTCTATAAAAAAGTGGTCACTGTATTCACTCTTTTACATTTAGGGAGAATGACTCCTCTCAGGTTGCCCTAACATAAAAAGTTAAAGGGAACCCACCATATGTATCTGTCTTCTTAGGTGCAAGCACGGTGTGTGAGAGCATCCAACTTGCAGCCGGAAGGTCTAAGGTGTAAATCCTGGCCGGGTCATACCGAAGACTTTAAAAATGGAACCTACTATCATTGTGCCTGGTGTTCAGCATAAGCAATGGAGTAGGAAAACAAGCCAGTGAACCACAACTGGAAAAAAAGCCGTGGCCGGCTCGACTTAAACCAGTTGGTTAGAAACTGGGCCGTAAAACCTCATCTTTTTTAACAGTTCCTGGAATTGTCACTTTTCATTACTCTCTATCGCTCACATAGAACAATTCAGTTTGAATGGAACGTGGCAGACACCTTCGAAACCTTTGACAGTATGTAGGCTCCTGTTCTTACACTCAACCTTTGTTCCTCCTCCGCCAGTTAAACTTCCTCGTTATACACTCCACCATACACATGCAATATGAGAATGTAGGTGAAGAAAACAAGATAGGCCTACAGTAGCATACCTAGCCCGGTGTGGATGTTAAAGAGGTACGGGACCCAACCACAAGAGAAGAGGTGGAGAATCTCTAGCTGCGGTCGGCAAAGGTTGCAAGAGACGATTTCATCCCGCACGTGAGGCTATCATAAATGTAATTCTAGAAACACGTGAATTTCATTTGATAACAGTTTTTATCCGACTACATGTCCTGCCGACCGTTTCCCGGTTACTGTTGATAAAAACTGGGCATTACTGATACTGTAGAACAGTATTTCACCCGACAATATGCTGAAAGACAGCATTCACTGCAAACCATGTCAGAAAACATCACGGACAAAACCGTTCTCTCTCCACACACCGACCCCCGCCCCTGGGAAAGTTATAAATACTAAAGTTATAAATACTTTCCTAGGAACTGTCTTTGTTCAAGGGGATTAACAAGGTCAGAAAAACTTCTCCCTCTAATTATTGGTTTAGTTCAAAATAGATAAATCAGCAATGAAAAGTGAAAATAAAAGTATTTCATACACTTTTTATTTTGGTACAATCTGCTCGCATTTTTTGAACGTTTTCATTCCGTTTTACTTCCCACACATATGGGATTAATTTATAAATGATCAACTTGAGATACTTTTTGAGCTTGTAAGGTCCAAGGTTATTTTAAAGATAGCAGATGAATGTTTTCTCTTGATGTTCATAATCTACACATACTCCTTAATTTATTCTCTGACTCTTTACAGGGACCTTCCACTGGATCTCACCAGGGCTCTGTCGGGGCAAGATGCAATCTAGGCAAATGGAATGAATAATTTCCAAATTGTAATGCTCTGAAATTTTTATGATCCTTTTCTCTGTTTTAGTTTTTTTTTTTTTTTTTTTTTTTTTTTTTTTTTGCCCTCCCGCAGTTTGCCAGTTTGCGACTTCCTTTCTTCCTTGCAAAATACCGCTGTGTTGGCCCGCAAGTGTTACTCTGACGAACATAACGGCCCTTCATCGAAACACTTACCGACCCTTACGTCACCAAACGGTCCCCAGTCAACAAGGTCTTTGCTTGGAAGAAATGTACTAAATAGTTTTGATAGGTTATCTGCTTAAACAATAGGTTAAAAGGACGTGGCTCTAATTTTGTATTCACAATCTAAAAAAATAGAAAGTACTTAAGATATTTCTAAGTCCGTGTACTTTATATGTCTGTAACCAGCATGTAGATTGCGTGGTAAAATGTTATACATGTTTTATTTTTTATTTCGAAATAAAATTTCACTGGAAGGAACAAAGCCGATCGCAAGAAATCGAAACCAATATTTCAAGAGTTAGCCTTACATTATATAGTAGTCCTTATTTATTTCCAACAAAAGTCATGCACAAATAGCTTACGACAGATCTGCAAAATTTTTAGTTCACATCAAGTAAAAATGTAACATAACGATAATTTTTGGTAGCCTGACACACTGTCGGTAGGTAACTGTTCAACGATTTCTGGACATATTAACTTTGTGGTATACATCAATTTTCTGATCCAAGTGTAAGCTGAAGCAGTGCAATTAATTAGGTTATCAGTGAATCAATAAATAGAATTTAAATTTCTTTCTGACAAGAACTATATCAATGACGCATGCACCGTATTAGGCCATTTTCATTTTCAAATTTAAAGTATATGCACTGTAATTGAAAAATTAATGATTCATATGGTACTTAACCTACCCAGTAAATACTCTTTTTATATGTGATCAAGGTAAATATATTCGACAACCCATCCATCCAGCTGTTACATTTTGCTAGGAGGTGAAGGGGAGAACACCACTGCACTCGACAAGGCCTTTAAAATGACCCAGTTCATTTATTCAAAATCTTTTCGGCTCATCCTATATTTGTGTTGGACTTCAGTCAGTGTTTTCATTCAGGACTCGGTAAGTGTTCTTTACTTGTAGAATGTGTGATAAAGTTGGATGCGCTATAAGCATATTTCTTGACAAATAATAATTTTTAATCATTTGCGTTTTCTATCAATTAGCCAAGTTTTCTGACAAAACGTTTTTACAAACGTAACTTCAATTTTGATGATGAGAACATATTATCTGCAGTGTGGACGTACGTTGGTGAAAGTTTTCTTTTTCAATGCAAAGCGATTAAGAGGAACAAACTGGATCTAATAATCTTTCAGTAGATATGTGTAAACTGATTTGGTGGTAAAAAAGTGAGTAAAAATTTGATTCTTGATTATTCTGAGGAATTATGATATGACTTTCGAGGTAACAACAAAACTACGTTACATCTTAAATTCGGTAAAAAATAGCAGGTACCTTAAATTTTACCCACGTGAGAAAAACTTTACTCAATGAAGGCTTCAAAGAATCCAACTAATTCGTTCACTCAAACAATTTTGAAGTATACTTGCTTCAAAGGCTTTGAAATGCTTCCGAACCTTAAATAATGGAATATACTTGGTTGGTACTGAAAATTTAGAAAGACAGCTGTTCACTCGGAAGTTACCAAAACACTGAAAAGGCTTACGTACTTCAAATATGTTCGAAAAATATATAAGGTCATAGTTTAACTACCTCGAAGTAAAGTTTTGCCTCGTAAATGCAAGTTAAGACAAGAATTAAACTGGCAAGTTTGTATCACCTGTCAAAATGATAGATTGAGCTCTGTAAATGTTATGATGAACTGATTTTCTAGGTCTAATTTGTAAAATAGTAGTAGTTTGTAAATTTCTAAAGTCAAAACTTTAGATACATTGGTAGGAAAGTCGCATATCAGAGCTGCTCGTTTTTAAAAAGGAAAATCGACCACGAGCATTTTTTTATGCTATTGTATACGCACGCAGATTAAAAACAACTCTGAACAAAGGTGAACCGAAGAGACAGCATGAACACTATAAACAGCATTGATAAAGACTGGCTCTTACACTCATAAATTCGCTCAAAAGTTCTAAAAAAAGATATTTAGCAGTTTGTATGCTCAAATTAGGTACCAGCTTCCACATTCATCGCCCTCTGTGCGATTGGCAATTAAAAGTACACACCGATCGTATATGACTACAAAGTCTCGTAACTGGCTTGCTGAAACAAATGACGAATCACGTCTTTACTGAAAAGAGTGGAATTGGTTTAAATTGTTGCACAGCATATTCGAAATAAGTAATTGAAACTTTAATGAAGATGTGTTTTAAGTGTGAGTTATTTCTTCTGTTTGCAAATTCGCTTGAAAGGCCAACTCAGTTACTTCGAATAATTAAAAGTACTGAGATATCTCAATTCATTTACAACTTTTTTAATTATCTGCAAATTATTTTGGTGGTGAAATATTAGAGAGTGTGTTCTATTTTTTCCATTTCAATATGCAACCTCTACGTTTTGAATTTTGATGAAGAATACTTAAATTAGATGCAAACAAAATCTGTAACACGTAGTTAAAGTTTTAAAAGGAAAGTTGGAAACTTTAAAGACAAGTTATAAATTTGAAACGTTTGTATGTTATTGTAGTGCGTTGTAAAGTAGACTGATATTTTTAACCCCCCCCCCAAAAAAAAAACTAATTAAGGGTATACACCGATATCAAGAGTATATAAAACAGACCTAAAACTTGTAGCCCAAATGAGCCCTTTTTAATAAATCGCTTTCTGAAATTTATATTTACCCAATCAACAAAATAATTATGATCTGTTTGAGAATAGAAAAATCAGGCAAGAAATGCTCCAATAACATTCCTGTTGATATGTTCTATCTAATATACAGCTTCATGAATAAGTTCCCTCATCTTTCACTCCTTAATAAGATATCAGAGAAAAAGGTAATCTGTGACTGGTACATACGAAAAACGTAGACAATACCTCGACATATTGTCCATCAAAATATCACACCAAATATAAAACTTCGGTGCATAGTCTTTCGCTCTAAGTGCAAAAAGATAATCAGAGCATCTAAAATTTCTTATTTACAGATAATTCCATGTGTTATCATTTTCTTTTTTTCTTCAGAATAGTGAAAGAACCAAAGAAAATATAGGTATGTTGGCAGAGAATTACAGAGCTCTTTTGCTTTTACAGTTTACTTTTGTAATTTTACCTTTTAACAACGCTGTGTTGAGGCAAAATCAGTCACTGTACTTTTTTAATATTCCTTTTAGACTCGTAAAATTTATAATCAATGTTATTAATTGAGAACTCAGTTTACTGAAATATTGCTTTGAATGCAAAGTTAGCATTGTTACATGATGATTTCCAGTAAAAATTACATGAGGCACCATTATTGCAGAAAACACATTTTACAATTTTTCTATGTTTCTATAATAATGATTTAGCTAATACTATTTAAACCTTCTGGAGCAAAAGTAAAAGTAAAAACATAAGGTTTGAAATTTGCCACTTTAAACAACGTCGAATTCGTTTTGCAGATTCCTCCTCCTTCTTTTATCAACAAACGAATTATCCAAGAGATTGCGCAGAGGTTAGAAATCAATGTTTCACGAATAATTCGAGTGGTGTATACCTGATAAAACCAGATGGTTATCCAGAACCGTTTGAAGTCTACTGCGATAATACAGAAGACTCCGTTGGATGGACGGTTGGTAAAAATAGTTTTCAAGTGAAGACGGAAGCATCTTATTTCAGGACCTTATTATAGTTTAGGGAAAATAACAACATAAAAAGTAATCAGCTGTGTACGAAAAGCTTGAAGCCATATTCAAGCATAACATAATTTTAACACAATATTAATTTTTGCTGACAACTTGACTTTGTGAAACATAGTGTAATGTATTGATGCCACCCGATAATCCTTAGCACACTTTTGTATACTTGTTGCAACTTGCTTTATTCCCTTTCAGGTTATATATCGCATACTTGATGGATCTGTTTTATTTAATCGCAACTGGACAGACTATAAAACTGGCTTTGGATTTTTACATCAAGAATTCTGGATAGGCAACGATAAAGTATCATTTCTAACAAACCAAAATTCTTACAAACTTCGTCTTGACGTTACAAGTGACGCTGGTCTGTCTTTCTTTGTCACCTACAATAGATTTCGTGTAGGTGATGAGTTCAGTGAATACAAGCTCACTAGTGTTGGTGAATGGGATGGGACAGAAGGTACTTACTTTTTAATTTTATTCCAGTATTTAATCTAGTAACGGTTTTCGTGGTGTAATTCTTGAGGAAACAAGTTTGTTAGTTACTTATCATTATTGTGTTTTATTTTCAGCCAAAATCAACCAGCTTTTGTGCCCTGTTGACAAAGTAAGTAGCCTGTGGGATATTCTGACAAACAAGAAAAACGTTTATAACGTCAGAAATTTCGTCCACATCGTTTGTAGTCATGGTGTTTTGTTGCATCAAACTAAATTCTCCATCTTCCAAGTAATAAACGTATGTTTATATCACTCAAACAAATTAAGGCAAAATGGATATACGTAATATTTTAGATTAATGCTACTCACACTCGTTCCTAAACACGATGTAAAACGAGCTCTGGTATCGCTTTTGAGCTCTTGTCAGACCGTCCTTAGCACGTACTAATCTCGTGATAAGCTCGGTATACATCGTAACACATCGGACCACATTCCGAACAGTTCGTGCTTGTTAGCGGACAGCCAAAAATTTTAAACAGGCTTAACATTTCTGTCGAAATCTTGTGTCAGCGTGAAGTGCACTTGTTGTGTTCGTGATACATCGTGTTGTGTTCGTTATACATCGTGTTGTGTTCGTGATACATCGTATCGTGTTCGTGAAACATCGTGTTTTGCATGTGTTGTGACTACCATTAATCAGAGCTCGTTATATGCAGTGTTTAACGTCGCGAAAGTGTGCGAGTAGCGAAAGTGTAACAACGGTTCATTTGCTACAATCCTCAAAGTAAGCAAAACGAAGGTAGAATTTAAAAGGCGTTGATATCTCGAATACCGCCTCATTTAAAACGTGACCTATGCTTTATTTTAGGAGGGCGAAGTGTTCATTTCCCCAGATTGTTCGCAACGATGCTTCTGTTCATGTGGACTGTATGTGTGTGATGATTACCAGTGCCGTACTAATGAAACTTGTGAAGAGAGGAACTGCGTGTTAAAATGTTACTGTAACCCGGGTTACACAGACGACGGTATCAACTGCATCGCCATTTCGGATTGTCAAGATGTATACAACAGAGTTTCTACTGAAAGTGGTATGTACAAGATAAAACCAACAACGTGGCAAGGAAATCCATTTGACGTGTATTGTAACATGTCAGATGGAGGAGGTTGGACGGTGAGTTCTTTCAGGTGTTTCTTCGATATGGGCTGTTACTTATAATTACAATTCTCCATTGCCATTGAATTCACAAAATAGTAATTGTTTATTGTCATGTTTTAACACCTTGCGCAATAATAGTAAAGAGTATACCTTCAAGAGGTAAATACTGTTTATGCAATTTAAGCCTGGGGTGTCATCTGGTACATTTATTTCTGTTTAATTAAACTACCAAATTGTAATAATCTCTAAAAGATCATTTCAATCATTGATCTAATTGTTTTCACTTTTCAACACGTTTACAGACGTGCACTGAATATGTGTAGCAGGAAGAACTGGAAACTTACGGGAAGCAATTCAATTTTGTAGGAAATCGATTCTATTTGAGAATTCGACACGGGTCATATACTTCTAAACATGTTTTCAAAGTCGAGAACAAAAGTGCCCGAAAAGAATTTAAATAATTATTGAATAGATTGTACGGTCTGGGTTTGAGATTCCTTGAGAACTACAGATGTAACTTTTCATGAGTGCAATATTGTAAATGCAAATTGTTTGAATTGCTAGATTCATTTGAAAAGTGTAAGTAAAGTCACTGATCAACCTATGATTATTTCAAAGTCCTGTGAGGCATTAAAAATTTAAATAAAATATTCCTCTTCTTTATGAAGGTATTTCAGCGTCGTGTTGACGGATCTCAGAATTTTTTCCTCTACTGGTCTGATTACAAAGAAGGATTCGGGACACCAGATCGTGAATTATGGCTAGGAAATGATAAATTGCACAGCGTGACATCCCAAAAGAATTATGAACTAAGAGTTGATGTTGTCGACCGCTTAAATGTTCCGTTTTACGCTAAACATAACTCGTTTAGTGTCAGTGACGAAGATGACAACTACAGATTGAGTTTGGGTAGTTTTAGTGAAGGAAATGCAGGTTTGTCCTGCATTCAATTGGTTTCATAATTTCCATCCTTTTTTATGTTTTATTGCAATATTTCAAGTCTTATCTATTTTAATTCTTAAATAGGCCTACTAAGGCTACCATGGCCTGTTTTCTATATGCAAAATATAACAAATATTATTTTAGTAACTTATGGTAAGCCCATTTTGCATTCCAAGATCATAATATAGATTCCTTTTATTGTATTCCCATTGAATTCCAAAAGATGGTTTTTGCGTATGTTACAGTTACTTTGAGCCGCTAGAACTGTCTTCAGTGGCAGAAGTCTCACAAAAATTTACGGTATCTTATACTGCAAACAAATGTACAACAATCTTGTAAACTTAAATTCACGAAAGTAAATTTTAAATGAACTGCAGTTTATTTTCAGTAGCTTAGTATACTAAAAATTAGACACAGACACCTTAGCATGTTTAGGAAATCAAAAAGAATTGCATGACACTCCTGGAATTGTCTTGAATTATACATTATGAGGGGTAACCAATATTGAAAACTAAAATCAAAATACAATTATGCACACTTTCAAACAATGCAATTTGGATCTCCCTTGAAGTATAGAATTACTTTTTAAGAAGCGTAATTATATCTTTACCTAATACAAACAGTCGAACCTCTTGAAAAAGTTGAAATTCAAACGAAACTTTATGCTCGTCATTGTTAGCAATAGTTTCTTTACATCAGGCATGTCATGATAAATTGAGGTTTCATCAAAAGGGATTGGTTCAATAAACATGAATTTTAAAGGACATCTCAAAATAGATTTTTCATACATGGTATCCCTCTTGAGTAGTACTGAGTAGAATTGCTTTGAAAACAATTATCAAATACGTTGATACATACAAAATATGCGATGAAAAGAACAACAGAAGTAATGATTCTTATTTGCTCATATAAAAATAATTTTTCTCCTGCCCTACAATCTCCCTTACTCCAACTTAATGTAAAGTTTTCAATAGTATGTATTCAAGTTCGTGAAATTTTGTGTATTCAATTACCCAGTGATTGTTTATGTACTCGTCTGGATTTCTCAACAAAACTGTCTAGCCACAAAGTTCAGATTGATTATGCTAAGATCAAATAGAGGTAGAGATTACTTGGAATTCAGAAACCAAGTTGAAGCAAATTGTTAATCTATGCAACGTTTATATGTTAGATAGTCTTCTTAATGTTTATTTGACAGGTGATACATTGAATCACATCAACGGTCAACCGTTCACAACTCGAGACCGTGACAACGATGGTTATAGCGGTGATAACTGTGCTACTTTTTATCATTATAATCACTGTGGGTCTTTTTGCAGTAACAATGCAGGATGGTGGTACAAAAATTATCCTTGCAGCTTTGCTCACCTCAACAGTCCGTACGGAAATGTCTGTCTTCGCTGGTTTGACTTTCCTGGGGAAGACTGCAACATCAAGTACACAGAGATGAAAATACGACCGAATTAACTGCCAAAGCGGTATGCATACGAATATTCTCCCAAGATAACTTGGCCCTTCGAATAAGTTGAACTGACACGCATTCCTGGTTTTCATCGCAAAATTTATGAAAAGAAATAATATCTTTTAGAACGTTTGTACAATTTTCTTTTCAAGTCCACAACGCAAAAAAAAATATTTGACGGTTTTCGTTACTTAAAGAAAATACATAGCCTGTACAGACGATATCTATTTGAAAGATTTCGTGAATTTTGCCAAGAGTGTGAATGTTTACCTGTTAACCTGGAGCTAAATTTTTACGGATAGCGTACCCCTCGAACAACGTCCCATTCATCAATGACACTACTCATAGCACGTAATTGAACTAGATACTCAAGACTCTTACACGTTAACCACAAAGTTTGAAACATGTCATAACGGAGCATAGTGATCATTGCACCAGAGCCTCTCCTTAACTGTGTGGTGCAGGTGCTATTATTGTTACTTATTAGCCTCTCAAATGATCAAATCGGAAGGTACCAACCTAGTTCGCACGGTTTTTGAAAGTTTAGAATGTCTTCTATCTATTCATGTAACTTTTATCTTGAAATAATGGTGGGGAGGTCACGCCAATTTTCAATTAAAAATACAATTTTTGACAATTTTCAAAGGAGAATCTCCAAAAGCGTACGTTTTTGAACGGTTTCTCTCCACTTAAACTCACCTAACTTTTGTTAGCTCGGTCCTAACAATCTAGTTTTAAACGTGTGCTGAAAGTATGAATATTCAGCTTTGTAGTCCTTAAGTTAAATTTTATCCATTTCGACCAATGGGAACGTTACGCCTTTTTCAAAAGTAAAAAAATCTTGATTTGAAGAGCAAGCGGTTGGGTTTTCCTTTGTCCGAATTGGTCAACGGCCGTGTAACGTCAAGGGCAGACATTTAAACAGACGCCGGTTCGCTTGCACAGACCTAGAGGAATGTTTTACAATTTTATTGCCCTTATCCTATTATAGCCTTTATTTTTCTGCAAAAAACATACATCACCAGATTGAGCAATCTATTGTTAATCGAATCGTACCTGTCTTGTGTCGAAAAATTAGATGGACAGTGGAAAATTGGGAGAAATTTAGGACGCCTCAAACTGCAGTGAAAGGCACTAAAAACGTGGGTATTTGGCACATACCATTACAGATTTATAGGGGTTTAAAAATATTTGTGCAAAATATCTTGCCTTAGGGGCCTGAGCAATGCATTGAGAGGTCTAAGCCCAAACTTTTTTAAAGTAAAAGATAAATTTTGATGTATAGCAAGCTTAAATACGAATATTCTTAAACCACTTACATCATATATTGGGCGAGAAGTAGGAATTCTCTTAATTTACTATCTAAAATTGACTTTTCCGATTTGAGTGCAGTGGACATTACAGCTCTACCGTGGTGTGTGCGGTCAAGTGTAAAACAACAAAGAAAGCTGTCGTGACATCAGACAGTGAAAAAGAATGATCGTTTTAGGCCAAAACGTTCCGTTAGGTCATGATGTTTTTGCTGAGCCTGATAGCCACTTAGTCACTCTGAAATAACTATATTGATCATTTTTACACCATAAAAATAATCAGTACAGTAAATCTAATCATTATCAACACAATTAAAATTAAAATCAAAGTAACGCGGAAGCGTACTTTTGTGATATTTGCGTCTTCTCGAATAGAAGGCAGATATATATATGCTATACGCCCTTGTATGATAAACAATGTTGATATAGAAGAAACCCAAAAAGTTTACGGTTTATTTTTCCTGGAGTTGAAGTCTCACGTCCCATAGAAAAATGCGTCATGATAGCCTTTTCAACCGTTGAATCCAGTTCTTGTTGCTATTCGTCGAGCAATGACAAACATTTGAAACCGCATTTATCTGACATTTTCTCATATGTCTCTAAATTCACATTTGTAATTTGGAAAAAAAATACCAATGTGATTCAAAAGCTAAGGAGACCTCTAAATATTTGACATCGGGAACTCGATCAGTGGATGCAAAAACCGTCAATTGAACCCTTCGTAGCCTATTTCGTTAAATACTGTATATGAAATGTACAACTCAAAGCCAATATATAAATACATATATGCATATGTGTATACGTATATATATATATATATATACATTTATAGGCCCATATATATATATATATATATCAAAGCTATGGGGTGACATATATTATTTTGAAAAAGCGTACCGATTTCATTGCTAGATAGTAGTCAGAATTGATAACATGTTTGAACCCGTTTGTGAAAATTAGTTTAAAAATTAAACGAGAACTGAGTGGAAGTTTGACTGTGATTTTTCCAACAGATTACACGAACGATGGAATAACATAAGGATTGATCAAGCTTCAGATTTCAAACCCTTTCAAATAGAAACCAATAAAGATGGGATAGGTCAATCTTTCGCAACAGTGTTAAAAGTAGCTAGGTATCTAAACCCTAAGTTCGTTTGATGTGTAGGTATAACTCCAATCAAAATTCATCTCTGGTCTCGTTAATTTTGTAGATTCGACTTCCCTATGACACAACACTTCAAAATTACGTGAGACTTCAAAGCAAATTTCCACGAGAAAGATTGGTACATGCGAAGAGTTCTCAATGTTAAACTTCCTTTTTTATTTATTTATTTTTTTTTTTTTTTGTTCATGTGTTTTTTATTAAACTTGATACAGATGACGGCAACGGATTTGTTCTTTCACGTGCTTCCAAAACCTCCCTTGTATCTGACAATCGGCGTATTAAAGAATTACAAAGATTTTCTCTGATTGCTAAGCCTGCAACCTGAATTATTTCTTAAATTGACAGGTTGTTACTACTTGCAGTGCACACAGTCGTTAAACTTGTGCTATGAGATTTGTAGTAGCTTATATCTAGGGGCGGCGCCACTGGGGGGGCAAGAAAAAGGTAAAAGAGTAGGAAAAGAAGAGGGGGAAAGAAGAAAAGGAGAAAACGAAAGAGAAGAAAGGAGGGAGCAAAAGAGAGAGAGAGAAGAAGAGGAGGGGTGGGTGGGCTAGGCCTATATCTGATAAATACAATAAATTCAGAGCTTCCAGGAGGCCCTATTCCCTTTTATAATTCCCAAATGAAGCAAGGAAAATTTTCGTAATAGCTCAAGAATGTTTCTGTGGGCTCCAGGCACGTATTTTTGCTTAAAAACTTTCCCCCAATAGAAAGCCGAAGAGAAGGTTGTAAAGTATCCAAAAGTGGTTTTTAGGAGGTTTGTTGACAACATACCCTTCTCTTAGATAACAAACGTTTCTGTCCTTTTCACCCAACCAAAAATTAGAATTTAATAAATTATGAATAATCTCTAGGATATGAAAAGTTCCAAAAATATCTCAAAGACAGCACCATTTTGCATCTAGGCAACCTTTAATTAGCAAAAGTTTCTCATAGGGGAGGGGACACCCTCCCCTTACATCTTACATCCCTCCCCCGGCACGGCTCTCATTCACCCGACAAAAATTAGAATTCACTAAATTATAACCATTTTCCAACCATATGCGATCAGTTAAAAAACACACCAAAGACAACACCATTTTGCATATAAGCGACCTTTAATTACCAAAATTTCTCAAAGGGGAGGAGGACACCCACTACTCCAGTACGGCCCTCCTTCACCCGGCCAAAATTACAATTCACTTAGTTGTAAACATTTTCCAACCATATACGATCAGTTCAAATAATACACCAAAGACAGCACCATTTTGCATCTAAAGGACATTAAATTACCAAAATTTCCCCTCCCCTTAGACCTCCCCAGGACAGCCATTACTCATTCCATGCTCCCCCCCCCTTTCAAAATACCCTGCCGCCGCCCCTGCTGATATCTGTTCTTGAATTCAACATAACAATTTCATCCACCTCGTTAAAGTATGTTTGGAAAGTTGTCTGTGAGGACAGAAAACAAATGAAAAGTTTCGTTTCATCTACCAGGACTGATTTTGTCCTGTTTTCCAAATGGAAAACACTTTGAGGTCAGTAATGTTCTCATCTACAGAATAATCATACAGCACCACTTGTAACGGTTTTAATTCAGGACGTGAGGGTTGAAGATAGCTATGAATTGTAAAGACCACGTTATGCTCATTTACCAGTTGACTCCTATATATTTTTTGTATGTTAAGGTCGAAGAAGTTGCAACTATTAGGCTGAGACGAGCTTTACAAGCATAACTACTGTGCATGAAACAAGTCAGTTTCAGCTCTAGTTTCATGATTGGGTGAAGTTTTCTCAAATAGGTGAGCACCACTGATATACTTGAGATTTCTGTGAATCAAGCTGAATTTGGTCTTAATCGAAACGTTTCTTTTATGAATTGGTTGACCCGAGGATGTGAACCAGTGATAGTTTTCAACCGCTACTTAATGAGGCTACTCGTAGCAGCTCCTTGATTAATCTCTGGGTAGCCCCAAATGTCGACAATAGTGCGGGAAAACTTTTTGCTAAGCATTCTTTCAGGTTTTTTTTTCGTGACAATGTGTGAGCTCGCAAATAGACTTTACCTATTTAGTGATATCACTGCACATTTTCATGAAAGGATACAGGGTTCTGCCGTTTCATTAATGTAATCGACTGCAGTTGCGTTGTCAGTGAACACTTTGATGTGCCCTTGAATAGCGCCCAGGTCAAAGACAGATACATCTGACTAAAAAATACTCTGGGTCGGACTCTAACATGCTGTAAATGCTTCTTTGCCACCCATTGAGCTCTCTATACACTTCAATTGTCATGAGAGATTTTGTCCCAGCATTCCTTCTCAAAGCTTTGATAATTTTAACCAATTTCATCTCTCTACAATATAAAGGCCTACTGATGGACTTCTGAGAACAGGGATAATATTGTACCAAAGAGTAGTACAAGATCCCTTATAGACTTCCAACTAGTCTCTTTAAACATTTTTATTTTGGTCAAACTTGTCTTAATTTGTTTTCTTTGGGCCTAACTGTCATGCAATCAATATTTAGTTAAAGCTCCAAAATATTAAGGACTTATTTGATTGAAGCACATATTTTTCATGGTGTAAACTCTAGCTTCTAAGACGGGGACGTAGCTCGACCTAGTGTTTATAGGCATTTCTCACTTGGTGACCCTGTAAATATTTTCATCTTGATAGCTAAGACATGAAATACCCAGTTAACGTTATTCTGAAAATATTTATCCAGAAATTTAGCGTAAATCCGCAGTACAGAAGAAACCCGCTTTAAGGTGTGTATATTGGTACAACTGATTACCATGTCAAAACCTTATATATTTTCTGCTAGGTATAAAAATTGGCACCAAGAAAAGTACGCGTCTTTATGTTGATAGAAATCATTCAACAGCCACGTTACATTAGTCTTAAGACTGATTTGAAAGAGTCTATTTCAAAACGTCAGTATTGTTACTTTGATTCATCTAGGCCTGTTCAGGTTTCTCAAGTTCTGAAAAGGCCCACCTGGTTTCGGCCGAATAAAGTTCGGAAAAATGAATTCCACTTTTGAGTGGAAGGCTACTTCAATCATTCATTTATCAAGGAGATAACATTTTTTTCCTATCCCGCAGAGGATCCTGTGAGCGCAGTCGGAGTTAAATTTCGGTGTTTTTTTTTTCTTTTGTACTTCATAGTGTTTCTCTCATTTACCTGTTTATTCATTATGGTTCGTCCTGAACATAGCCCAGAATGACACGATCGTACGTAACTTCTCCAGTGACTAACAAACTGTTTCAGCTTACCGCCTGTTAAAGGGGATGACGTAACTCTTTGTGCTTATTTTTTTTTCTTTTTGGGTTTTTTTTTTTTTTTTTGTTTTGGTTTAAAAGCAGCAGGTGTATAATAAAGCTAAGAGTCACTGAAGGCTGAAGGTTTTCGGGCAATTCAAACTTATCTTTGGTGAATAGCTTTCTCTCAAGAATATTGAGCGTCAAATACGCCTTCTTTTCTCGAAAACAACTTTTAAACTGACGCTTGATCAGTCGTGCCATTTTATGTAACTCCAAGCTGTATTGCGAAGGGAAGGTAGAATTAAGATAGAAGAAAATGCTACCAAGCGGTATTACAGTGTTAATTCCTACCTTTTTGTACGAACAGGGACCCGTCTAATTGTGAAGAATCCATAAAAGGCAACAATCAGGAAAACAAGGTAACTGTGATTCCTTCTTAGTCAGCTGCACGCAGATACAATCGGGATCGAACACAAGAATTTTCAGCAGCGTATTCGCAGAACCTAAGTCAGTGCTTCGATCCTTTATATATTTCGAGGTGTATTAGCTGATTTTTTTCAGGGTTGTTAATAGCGGAACAAGCTGAAAATCCACGGACTTATCTATTAAATTCTTTTCCTTTATCCATGCAAGGGTGTTACCAAAGGTTCATATGTGTCTAATATGCCTAGTGTCCGAAATGTTACAGCTATCACACTTCTTTAATGCTATGAAAAATTTAAAGGGAAATATTGCGTTTAAAATGCACCAACATGGCATACAAAGAAAATATCTTAAATCATTATTAAACCATTCAGTCTCACCAAAAACTATAGCAATAGCTTTATCTCCTCAAAATATTATCCATTACAAGAGTAACGGGTGTTGCATGATTTGAATTTTTGAAAGTTTGGGTGAACAAATAACCGAATTACTTCCTGTAAGAGCCTTATTTCTGGACACGAAAGCTACCATACTGCCTTGTTTCTGAATGTCTATCATTCTGTATCTTTTAATGCTGGTTTAAAAACCTGAAATTTTTCAGTTAAACAATTATCGCAATTTTCAGTCTAAAATGCATGTGTTTCAAATTTTGTGTATACATCTACAATGTCAAAAATTTCTTTATCACCACAGGTAAATCAACGCTCAAGTTTTTCGAGTCCAGACCGCAACCATATATCACTGTTATTGTGGTAACTGCGTAGGCCTAGCTGATTATTATATTTAGTATTTTCTTTTTTGTAGTGGCTCTACTTACAACTTCAACGGTGCAATTGTTGTTGTTGTTGTTGTTGTTGTTGTTGTTGTTGTTGTTGTTGTTGTTGTTGTTGTTGTTGTTGTTGTTGTTGT
>WURT03635942.1:0-20138 GCA_009936505.3 Holothuria glaberrima | reverse complement strand
CCCAAACGACCTTTGACCTCCACCAAAAACAATAGGGATCATCTACTTAATAAGGGCAATCTACATGCCAAATATGAAATCCCTCGAAGTTACCCTTCTATAGATATCGTGTTTACAAGCAGGCGTCACATACGCACATACACACACACGCACACACGCACACACACGACATCACCATCGCATAGATTCCTTGCCTGCCTTTGGCAAGGAATCAAAAATAGGTTTGTGTTTGCACAAGGAGGAGCTTTATACAGTTATGGAAGGAGCTGCAAGTTGCTTAGGGGGAGAACTGAAATTGTCTGGGATAATGAGAATTGCCTTTTAAGTAATTGAACATTACTATTGGTATGAAGGGGGCAAAAGGAACCACTCAGCTGCAAATATGTACATTCTACTATTCATTAGCAGGATTTAAGAACTGTTCAACCAAACAGCATTTGTAAAGTACTTTTATTTCTAATACTTATATGCTAAGTAAAGTTCAGTGTACTTCTCAGTCAGAGCCAATAACTACATTTTGAAGTGCATGGTGAATGATTTTGTACAATCAAATAAAAATAGGAACTATAAATAAAATGGAAAAGGAAACCATGACAATAAATGAACAAAACAAACCATGAAAATGAAGCTTTAGTAATACAGTAAGGTGTATGACTGGTCAAACAACTGGTTCTTGACTTCCACTTTCATCACAGCTAAGTAATCATGACAGCGTCAGGTGAAAGAGACTTAATGTTATAAGGATGGGTGACTAAGTCTATACATTAAAACAATTAGGGTAAACCCCAAAAAAAGGAAAAATGTGGTTTTTGAGTAGGTCTCCAGCGAAACTGGCCTGTGAATATTTCACGTAGATATCCAACCAGGAAAAAAACAAGGTTATTGTTCATATCTTGTATATATGCCTTTAAACATGGCAATCTTTTTCACTGGTGCCATTGGCCTTTAGTGGACTTTTCATGGCATGCTACAACTTTGCGGCAAGTATTTGCCTTTTTGGCTCCCCAAAGCTAGACTGTAATTTGACTCAAAATACTGAAGCAAACAAGTGAGACATGAAAAAGGTGATAAAATGTAACTGCACCAACAGAAACCATCCTCAGAATGTGTCAAATAAATGAGGAGTTTAATTATTAGTACACCACTAAAAGAAACTACATGCTGGGAAAAAGCCCTTAGCTACTTAAAAGATATCTTTCGTATCATAGCAGACGTACAGCGGATACCTTGGATTAAGCCAAGTTCAATAGAGTACTGTGTGTGTGCATTCACCCATGAAGCCACTCAGGAAATGTCCAGTAACCAGCACAATGGAAGCAGTGTGACAGCATTCTTCTATGAAGCTGAACACAATAACCACTGTGGCTGTCTAGATTTCCTTTTTTTTTCTGCTTGGGTGATCCAACTTTTTCAATTGAGCTAAGGGCACTTTCCTCTCATGTATTACAGACAGCTGGTTGCCACAGTAAATTTACTTCCAGGCTTTAGTCTATGTGTGAAAGAATAGACCTACATGTAGATATGTATATCGTGAAACCCCAGTTTATACCTATATCAATCTTTACGTACAACAGAAAGTCTATTTTCACCTATACATCTTCAACAATGTCTCTTTTGCCTGTCTACTATGTCCAGAAGAAACTAGTGCTGGAAAAGCAGTTTTCAGGGGCAAAACACCGGCTTTATAGAGTTTTATACTGCATCACTATTTTTGTGAGTTATATAAAGGGAAAATTGACCTTAATAAGTTTCATATACCCTCGATTACCTCCGGCCAACATGATCACATCACTTTATTCTGTTTATCTAGCTTTAGTTTTGATTACCTCTCTCTGGGATCATGGCCCAGTTTGTGACTATTATTGCCATTCTTTCTCATAATTCACAACCCTCTGTTTTACCTTTAGCAACATTGTAAGACACACAAAAACCTCTGGAAGGAAGACTTTGCCTAGAGCTGTTGTGATGAATAAAACTTAGTATATCACAGAGATTGTTTTCTCTTCTTCATTCAACTCTCTGCAAGGTTTGGGAACAAAATTATTGAGTGCCAATGATGCAAACTTTGACCAGAGAACAAATATTTTTTTATCTTAATTCATCCCCTCACCTCCTGGTTTTGCTAGGCAACATGACAAGCCCACAACCTTTTTTTGCATCAATCTTAATTAAGCTTAAGCCTAAGGACCCTTCAATGTTTGTATTCTTCATTCTCATTTCATATTATAGTTTCAGAAGCTGATGTTAACTATCTACACCATTATGAGAACAAAGAAAGTATACTGGTTTTCTCAAAGGTCCAAGTAACTGTGACAGCACACAGACTGTTCCTGCAATGTGTGAGAAAACTACTTTCTGCTCTGCTAGAAATCCATCCCTTTTTGACATGGCAATTTTGACCCTTTCCAACTTGCATTTTCTCCACAATTCCTTGAGTAAATGAAACAATATCTTCAGAACAGAGGAAGTATATAAAGAATGAAATTCAAATCATAGAGCTTTTCAGTTTTTGTTTGTACTAAGAGCAATTCCTTTCGTCTTGGAGCAGTCAATTTTGAATTCAGAATTTCCCCTTAAAAACATTGTTTTTCCTAACATCAATTATTCCCACACCCCTATGTGCAGGAACAGCCTGCTGACGACTGCAAAATTTTCAAGCACAAATATGCAAATCTACGAGGGAACAGGCCTAGCTGTCAGCCAAAATTTAATGAGCTCTAGCGACTCCAAATAACCATTAAATAGCACAAAAATTTTGCCTGACACATTCCACTTCTTTAATACCAAAGTCTCATATATAACCTGAAGTGTGCCACCATTTATCCCTTCATTGACATACAAACCAAATTTGGTCCTTTTTGTGGCCTTTTGGGTTTTGACCTTAGTATTCTTGGGGAATGCACAACATTTCCCTTGTATAAAAACTTCTAGGTGGGCCTTCCCTAGTTCCACACTGTATTCAAACTCACATGCTATATCTGTTGCAAGTCTGAGATACATGTGCTTCAATGAAGGGACGTGGCAATTCCTGCACTGACGCTCCACTCAAAATGTTATTTTGGTACAATGGAAGGAAGTAATACAAAGTGCCAAAATTTCCTAGCTCCCTAGTTTTTGCATAATGAATACCTCAAACCATTAATTAACTAACAGTTTAAAATCCTCGTCAAAACTTGGTTTCTATCCCTCGAACAACATAGGCTATGCTGCACATTGATTTTCATCTACAAAACTATGTTTGTATGACCTCATTTTGTAACAGCAAACTTTCTTGAAACAGTGTAGTGAGGGACAAAGTGGTTCTTTTAACTCCACCTTCTTTGGAAGTTTTTCATTTGTTGGAAAGTTGCCTATGTTCATTACGTGAAATTGCCCTTACTCAAATCGCCTACTACTGTACAGTGCAAAACCCGACCTCTGTTTGAAAAGTCGGGTTTCACTTGATGTTCGCACCTGCAGATTATAGCCTAAAATTTTGAAAAATCAATAAAAATATTATAAAACCTGATAAGTGTCCCAGTGGCTGTAATCTGTAGGTGGGAACATCAAGTAAAATCCTGACTTTTCAACCAGAGGTCGGGTTTTGCACTGTACAGTGGTAGGCGATTTGAGTAAGGGCGATATCACGTAATGTTTTGGGAATACTCTTGCAGTTCTTGCCACTCAAAAAACAGACATTGACTGAAAAATTACTGCATTTTCTCTTGCCAAGCAAGACATTTTCTAGATGAACTTTCCTATTAAAAATGCTTCATGTACATTTTTATCTTTTCATATGAATAACAATAAATCCACTTGTACACTTATCAGCAGGGATTCTCATGGAAATTGATGAAGAATACTGATAACTTACTAAAATTTTGCATCAGTAAGTTGGTAGCAGGGAGAGGGAATGCTTTAACCAGGACTGCAAAGCTACCTTTGCCATTTGAGGATGAATAAAATTACTGATGGACACAAACTGACTATTCTTCAATTCTTGTTTGATATATACGTATGCAAATTATTATCCAATACGTGAATAATCAAATTAATCTTGTAAGGTATCAGATTACTATTTTGATTAATCAAGTCACAAACAGTGAATGTGAATTTAACATGCACCATATACTAAGGTGAAATGTTTATTTCAACCATATCATCTTAAGCACGGCAATGAAGGATCACACTGTTTGAACCATGCCATGCTTTTGCAGCCACTCCTCAACACCGTATAAAAGCCCTACATGAGGGAGACTTCGAACAACATCTCTCCTCAAGCATGGGGCTATTACATTTGGAGTAAAAGTCTTTGTCATTTGGTAACAAAAATGTACTCAGTATGAACAAATGCTGAGACTTGACAAAACCTGAGTGTAAGTTGCAAGAAATTAAAGATAGAACTTAAATGTTCACAGGAAGACCCCACAAACATGTGAAGGGATAAATACATACATATGGGAACACTCTTCACAACAAGTGCTGCTTGTTCTCTGGAAACTTACAGATTTTAGACCTTTGTAATAGCTAATGATGTTTTGCTGCTTTTGAAGTGTTGATAAATTCAAAGTTTTTTTTATTCCATTTGTAGTAGCTTCATGCTTCAAGAAATCACAATACTACATAATCTTAAATCTTGGCTTCTTAATCAATGTGTACACAAACCCAACCAGTGGTAAATTAACTTTTCCATGCCTAACAATGGCTGAGCAAACAACTGAGCTGAACAGTTTTTTCATGGTTTGGTGATCCAGACAGGATTATATGCAAAATTAGTTCAAAACAACACAAGGGTGAAAGAAAGAAAGGAAAAGGTGTAACCAGGGTGCCTAACTAAAAGAAACCCTTTATGCTGTATTTTCTGCTATTTCAGCAGAGTTGGAGAGTGATACCCAATTGCTTTTGAAAATTTTGTTGGCACATCATCAACCAACTGAACCAAGCAATCGACCAGGGATTTAGCTCATAGTTGCACTATTAGTTTCAAGTAAATAATTGTCTTCCATAAAGAAACCAGTTTCGTGAGCAATTATCTACACATGGTTTGCTATTTTGTCGTGCCAAACATTATTTAATTTTGAGTAATTAGTGTGTTCAATAAAGAAGCCAGTCTTGCCCTGGCCTTCCAGGTATCTATACTTATCTTTATTTGTGATTTTGGGTGTATGTGTCCACCTTCAGTACCGACATACAAAACTACCCACATACCAATCAAAGAGAGCAAACATATCTGTTGCCTTTATACACTACAATGGGTTACTATAACTATTGTCCCTGCTGTCCCATATCTGGTAAGTCCCACAGGATTTGAAGGAATTTCACACAGTCAGAGGGAGTGTCACACATCTTCTCAAGCACTGCATTTTCTCACAAATTCATGACAGTTGTTGCATAAAAAATACTTTTTGTATGAAGTGTATGAATGTAATGGTATGATTCTCCTGGATTATCCTCAGCGATCCACTTGCAACTTGCAAGGGCAAAGTTTTGAAAATGAATGCTTTGTGGATGCATTCTTCAAGTATTTTTTATCAACAACAAATTATATTCCCTGAGAACTGCTGGCAAATATATGATCTTGTTCTTGTTTCCCTAAGCAGTATTACAGTAAGACTATAACCATTTAGGTATCTCCTTGATTACAAGATTTTGTGTCAGCAATCTCATCATTAGGTGAAAATCAAGCCTGAAATCAATTACCCAATTATAACCATTTGAACACTTTTCATCATTTGTGGGTGTGTGATGCCACAATTCCCTCCAACCACATATGTGGTGGTGGTGGTGGTGGTGTGTGTGTGTGGGGGGGGGGGGATAATAATCACAAGCAGCTTCTTAAAATTTGTACTTTGATGATGTTAAGTAAAAGATCATAAGGGGTTAGTTAGTTTGTTAGATGTAGTTTTACGGCTCAGTTTCTAACCAATTGGTTTAAGTCGGGCTGGCCACGGCCTTTATTCCAGTTGTGGCTCACTGGCTTGTTTTCCCTAGCTACTCCATTGCTTATACTGAGCACCAAGCACAATGGCAGTAGGTTCCATTTTTTCAAGATCATAAGGAGAAGGAATTTTCATTACTATTGTTTATAACCTGAGTGGGAGAGGATTTTCATGTTGCCATGGAAATAGTCCCAGTCCTGCTGATTTTCATGGCTGTAAAAGAGTAGCACATATTGCAGTAGTTACTCAAAAAGAAGTGATGTGGATTCATCACTACCCTTCTCCTTCCAAAGGAGCTTTATTCTTTCAGTCATTAGCAAGAAGAGATGGATCTTATTCTTTTCTTAAAATAAAAGGAAGGTTCTGATTTCAAAAGCAAGGAACAAGAGCTACAGGGTGAACCCTATCACAATCCTCACCTTCATATATTGTTGGCTGTGGAGTATGGGCAATGTCCCTAGAAAGGGGATGTGAATAAAAGGTAGGAAGTGAGTACCTAAAATAAAAATTATCATGCTTCTTTTCATGGACAGAATTAAAGAGGACAAATGGTGAGGTTGGACAGTGGTCTGTACTATGAACTTATTTAAAGACTCACTCTTAACACCACAGAAAGGCCGGTCATCAGTAGTTCGTTTGAAGATGAGGTGCATTCCATCTGAGTTCCTCTTATGACGTCTAGCATAATCATCTGAGTGAGCTTTAGTTAATGGGGTGATGAAAATATTGTCAGATTCGGTAGATATTAACCCACGCTAAAAGGTAAACATACAGTATATGGAAAAACATTTGTCAAGTATTGTACCAGAAAATTTTGCATAAATGGGAGATGGGAGGTTATGAGAAAAGCAAATTTCTCAACAGAGTAATTGAAGAAAGACTTATCAAAATAAGATGAAGCCTTGTCATTACAGATTTGCTATAACATAAAATAATTATTGTTCAACACCATGTTTATTAGTCTTTCCAGGGAGTTGCCAGCACAGGCTGGCAACTCCCTGGTCTTCCAAAGTCCTTCAGAACCTTACAGCACTCCTTATATCTGTTTTTGCATCATGACAAATTTAAGGTGACAGTACTTTTGGAGGGCATGAAAACTGAAAGCAAACTAACTATGTAATGTCACAGTTATCAGAATCAGAAATTTTGGTAATGTGATTTTTTTATACAGTTGCAAACTTACTAGACAGACAAGAGGCCTTTTAGGAGCTTGCCACATTTTGATTTATTTGATGTGCAAATTAGTGCCAATATCCTTTCCAACTTTTACTTGCAATTTTGACTTTAAGCCCCTCCTCCAATATCAACCAATATTTCTACATTTCCCATCACAAAGTACCAAATTCCTCACATCTCAGCACATATCACTGACTAATTGAAGTGGTACAGTACAGTACATCCAATCACAAGGTACTACTGAATTTGTACCTCAGTTACTGATATGCACATGTCAGTGGTGTAGCTAAAGAATTCGGTCAGAGAGGGCAAAAATGGCCTCTACAGGCACTTAGAAGTAGGTAGACACCCTATGCCTCAATATGGTCAAAACTTAAAAAGGGTGCTGACAGGCGATTTGAGTACGTCTGGGGGGTGGGGGTAAATGACCCCCCTGACTATACGAATGCTCTGCCACTGGCACATATCATTGACCAATCATAGATCATAGTGGAACAGTACATCCAATCACAAAGTTGCTTTGCCTTCACATCTCAGTCACTGATATGCACACATCACTGACCAATCGTAGTAGTTTTCATTCCTTGAGGAATTATATTTCAAATTCATCCTCTGTTAATGTCAATTAAAATCAAATGACCATTTTGGAATGATGACACAAATTCTCACTATGACTTCTCTCCTTATCCAAGCTACTCTTGAAGTCTGATTTTTAATGAAGATTAGTCCTATTATGTAGCAGTTTGCAACAATAGCAGGCTGCAAAGATATTTACAAATGCTTTTTACGATTTCTTCCTAATGCATTCTCATGTTCACAAGACCCACATACTAGCAGTCAAAACTCCCAGAAGGGAATCATTTTCCGATGCACAGTCTTTGAGAGTACTCGTGTTTGCATTAATAGGCAGCAGGATTGTCTGACCCGATCCCGTTTTCCTCAACAATCCCGCAAGTTTAAAATTGCAAGAGGAAATATCCCACACTTGCTGGGAAAATAAGCTGGGGAAAAGTTAACTTTTGTGGTGCAACTTATCACCATCCCCTTACCTGAAGCAAAATGCCATCCAAAACATTTTGAAGGAGTGAATTCTGCCCCCTCCCTAAACTCTGGGACCTAGTGCCAACACTGGGAAGGACCCTTCAAGAGAGGACAAGACTCTACTATCATTTATACCCTCTTTCCCAAATTCCAAAATTACAATAATGGAATGGGTATGGTAAAAAATAATCCACCTTTCAATTCTTTGAATTTCACCTGTTAAATTTTTCTAGATGAAAAAGACTTCTTTTTTCACTAGCTTCTGCAAAAATACATTTAATTCAACTCTCAGAAGACCTCTCAGTCAACCAAAGCCTGATTTTAACAGTAGTCCTGATGCCTGTGACAACCCAAATTTGTGATGGACAACCAAGAAAAGGTCGGTCGGTTGTACAATGGACAACCAAAGTTCATGCAACAAGTTAATAGACTGCTTCTAGGGTTACTGCAAATTTCTTTGTGGGCTACTACAATTTGTTTTGGACAACCAAAAATGACGGAAAGGTTGTCAGATGAACGACCCTTAAATTTTCTTAAAATTTAGGCCTGTCAAATGATGGAATGAAAATGGTAATTTAATAGAATAAAGAAAAGGTTAGGACTACAATACTTCATTTCACTATTATCTATGCATTCTTACCATTTTCCCATTGCAAAGAGACAAAGCTACACCAGATGCATTGTGGGATATAGCATATCCATGATAAAAGCAGTCTTTCATATCCAATGGTTTCTTGGAAATAGAACCATCCTTGTTTAAGTATTCAACATTCAAATCAGGCGGGAAAAACTCTTCAGCTAGAACCAGATCCAGATGATAGACTTCATCAAAGGCCGCAAAAGTCACCTGTTTAGCGTATTTATGACTTGCCGACCTATGATAGCGAAATCTGTTATCCATGTGTGCTTCAAACACATCGTAGTCTGTGAAGAGCGATGCAGAAAGCTTAGTAATATTGACAAACTGGAATATGCTTTTTGGTACTTAATGTGCCTGCATAGTATTTTTCTATGTCCCCACAGTATCTGAGGGAAAGAGTTGTCAAATAGTCAAAAACATCGAATACTGTAGTCAATGCCTCAAAAACCCTTTTAAAATGTCTCCTGATTCATTTCTCTCCAGCTTGTTACTCACAGCTACAGAGAAAGGTATGGTGGAAAATACCTACAGGAGCCGTCTGTATGGTATAGTAACACTACACATGGTTCCTTGTCTTCATGGAATTTTGAATAATAAACAAGTACTCTTGATTGGTGAAAGTAACAAACCTGCTTAATTTGAGTACGATACAATGGGTAGGGATTCAACGTATTCATCCAGTTATCCAGTTGGAGTCCAAAGCTGCTTTCATGGCAACTTTAAAGGGTGTAAAACAAGTCATTGCAGCTGACCTAGCTTCTAGATGTGGTACAGTCAAAACTTCAGAAGTTAGTTAGTTAGATGAGGTTTTACGGCCCAGTTTCTAACCAATGGATTTAAGTCAAGGCGGCCACGGCCTTTTTTCCAGTTGTGGCTCACTGGTCAAAACTTCTGAAATTGTCAATTTAAAAACTAAACCAGACATAGAGGATTTAGGACGATTATCATCAAAATCCAGCGTAAAGAAACACTGTATCAAAACAGCTGTGATTCAACAGCAGTACTGTTCTTGTTATTGCTTTCCATCTTGTTAAACTCAAAGAGTTGCCCACAAATTCCTCCAGACAGATAATTAGATTTAAAGGGATCACAATGTTGAATAGTAGCCTTCATGTACATGGTACTGATTTACTGTTAGAACACTAATGTCGATGGACAAGACTTTCATCAAAGGGCATATGCAGTTGCCCTAAACTTATTTTGAAAGAAAAATGGCTAAATCTCACAAATTTCTTCTTATTTTTCTTCCAAGTACCTTTCATGATATTTCAGGACTTAAATATAGCATAAAGGTAAAGCAAGGAGTTGCTCCTCCTTAATTTCACAATCCAGTGAGAAAAATGTTGTTACATGATTCTTAAGAGCCATTCAAGAAAAAGGGCAAACTACTATACTAATCCAAACTGGGGTGACTGCGATTTTTCCTTTGAGCAGGCCCTACTGTAGGCAAGTTTTATCTCATGGTCACTCAGACTTAGCACCTGGTTTGCTTCAAAAACATATGACCAGGGGAATTCTACTTTTCATTCAAAACCCCTTGTCACCTCCTCCAACTTCTTAAATGCAATCCATGTCAATTGTCAAATAATACCAGTTGAAAGTAATGCAAGTTGTACTTAAAATGATTTAATTACAAGGCTCCTGCATGCCAAGATGGCAACTCATTCTGCCAATAGCTACAAGACCTACTCTAGAGACAAAATGTACACTCACTGACTGGTGCCTGGTCCTGGGACAAGGCCTCTCAATGAAAGCCGTGCCTACAAAAATTCTTTTAATTCTTTTAATACAAACTGAGCACACAATTTGCTTTGTTGCAGATACTGCTTTTAGTCCCAGTCAATTAGTGGTGTAATATTGGATGACATCCCTGTGCACCTCTCCAGTGACCAGATGTTGTATAATTTCTAGTCCCATACCCTCTTTTGATGGTACCAACATTGACATAAAGAGTAAAAACTCAAAAAGTGAGTTAACATCATACCAAAGTCTCCAAATATTTCTGAGGTGTGCATGATAATGCAGTAGGCCTATATATTAATGCTGAAAATGTAATTAATACCTAGTACTTCATCAGGATTCTTGGTATATTCTCTCAGGTCATCTCTCTTTAGGAAAGGCTAGAAAATAAGAATAGAAAGAGATGGTGATAAGTGGCAATTAACACCAAATGGAAGTCTATGCCATACTGTACAGTTAGTACAGTGATTGGCTGATAGTTAACTAGTATAAATAGAGCGCTGACTTGGCGTAGCTTACAGTATGCATAAACTTTGCCTAGGGCCTGACCAAAGGTGTTCTCAGCATTATATACTGTACATATGTGTATGGGTGATTCTCTGAAGTAGGGTAGTGTAGTAGGGGGTGTTTTCACTGACTTTGCCAATATATGCAAAATTATAAAGACATGGAATACAGTACAACAATCCAGCATATCAGGTATTTTATATACCTTACCAACATGGCTACCTTACAATAAACTGAGTTTTCAACTTTTTTCTCGAAAGTAGCCTAGTTTGGGTTTGTGTCCCCCATGAATTCAGGGTAACAGCTGGGACATACAAGCATACAACTTTGTTTCATCTGAAAAACATAGTTTATCTTTGACTGAACTGCTTTGCTAATTCATCACGGTAAGGACATCACCAAAAAAAAAAAAAAAAAATTCCCAAAATATCAGCACTATTGCTTCACCCAATTTTCCACACAGGATCATTGAAAACTATACCTAACCAACATAACATTTTGGCCTCCCCCAGTTATATTGGTGTTCTAATGTACTTTTCACCATTTTCACAAATATGGTCATTCCAGGTGGCAGAAGTTCATTTGAAATAACAATAAGAGTTACTGTAGGTCAAACTCTCTCAGAAAGTAGCACATTTGGAAAACAAAACAAATATTGTTCAAAGCATCATTAATAATCAACAGAAATTTGGTGTCCCTATGCCCACTGTGCCTCTCAGTTAGTTATGTTGGTAAACATTGATGCTTCAAAATTTGCAAAAAACACTAATTTTTTGGGGGGAATCAAGTCACATGGAAAATAGATAACAGAATGTTACGAGAAAATATGATTACTGTACATGTTTTCTGAACCAAGTACAGTATTTCATGCAAATGACCATTTGATTCTAGTGTTCCCGGCCCATGCTAGCATATAGTTATGTTGGTCATTCTAGATGTATGAATAAAAAAATTCAATGAAAGTGGGGCGTTTGACAGTATCTTACTACTGCAAACAATGGTTAATATTGCATTTAAAAATTTCCAGGTCACTTCAACATTTACAAATGAAACTGCTATCATTTCAAAATTTACATGTAAGGTACCATGGGGACACCACTTCTTGGTGTCCCTGTTACACACAACAGTCTTTAGAGTAAAGTATCTTTCAAATAACATGTACAGTATGTCCCTAAAGTGATTGAGAATAAAGTACCAAATGGTAAGTCAAACAATCTTAGGGTGTCAAAGAGGAAAATTGAATAGTTATACATACCACTTACTGGTTTAACACAGTCAATATCGTACAAAAGATACCATGGATGGTAGTGCTTTGAGTAATGTACATGACTTTAGAAAAAGGTCTAGGTTTTGTCATTACAAGTCACCTGAAGCCTTCTAGGCAGTGTGCAGCTGCTGCTGCTACTAGGGCAAATAGCCAGGGTGCTTGGATTGATCAAGAGGAATTTCAGTAGCTTTGATAATGATACTGTGTTGAATTTGTACAAGCAGTTGGTTAGGCCACATCTTGATTATAAATGCTGTGAATTAAGGCTTTGAATCCCTTTTGTGAAAAGGACAAGTTAGAAGGTTCATAGAACGAGGGCCACTTGGCTTATTCCTGAAGTATGTACCCCCCCTATCATGATAGGCTTTAATGTTTGGGATGAACTCTCAGCCTTGCCAACTTCAAAAATGACAAACGGTCCCTAGAGGTTCTCACTAGTAAACCTGGAAATCACATCTCAAACCTTGAGAAGTCTCAAACATTATTATAAAAAGTGTTTTCTAAACTAGGAAAATTTCAGTTTTTCAATCGCCCTCATTTTAAAGTTAAGATGTCCTCTACTGTACAAAGCAGTCTGTTTGAAAAAAGTAGTCACTTTTTGGACAATGATACTGTAAATCTGCAGTTCAATAATAATTACTTATCCAGTGATGGAAAGCACTGATCTTGGTCTAAATATGGAAACTTAAGTGACATTGCCTCAAAGTTTTTCACCATGATTTCTGGCATTTTCAATGTCAGACGATGGCCTAAAACCATGAGACCCACAGTGAAACTGTGAGAGTTGGCAAGTCTGTACTCTTGAGTTACCAGAAAGGATATGCTGCAGGTTTTCATGGCACCACCTAACAAGGCCACTCTAAGAAATTTTTTTTCTTTTGCAAAACAAAGAAAAAGAATGTGGATCTGTTTGTACCTGCAAATCTTTTGGCAGACTTGATCTTCTTTGCGAGCTATAAATCTTTACCACAGAATTTTCCTAACGAGAGATACACTCACAACAAGTTCAGACTTTTCAGCTTAAGCCTAAGATTTTAAGGGACCTACAGTAATAAGGCCAGCGGGCGCTGTTTGTAATTTTTGTACACAGTTATATGTACAGGCTCAGTGTAGGCAGTTTGCCTGTTAAATTTGAGGCTGCATTTCCTTGCATGTGCGTGCTTGAAACATATAGGTTCACGCACATTTGCAAGAGAGACTACAGTGCGCGTACTGCATTGAAAATTAACTTACTGATTGTGACAGCGGCTACAGACCCACATTATTGTTTGGATCGATGCACAAGATTTGAACGTGGCCTTGTTTGGTCATGTCACTATATATCTCTAGGGCTGATGTTCAAAAGTTGTATAAGTCTACCTTAGTAGATAATTCCACTTCAGATCAATTGCTTCAACTTCAAGTTCAAGCTAAACATTGACAAGTTCTATTGTGGCTATGGGCAGAATCTTATTGTGCTGGGCTTTGTTGGGTACTTGGTTTGGTCTGAGTTTTGTTTTGGGTCAGGATTGCTGGGCATCTTATGGGGCTTTAGCCCTCCTTTGCCCTGTAACTTGTTGGCTACTGTATTATGTTACATGTAGGCTGTGTTATGTTATGTTTGCCTACTTCCTACTACAAGCAGTTTTCGTTTTGAAATTTTACCGCAAAGTATCAAAAGCCATTGCCCTGACTCGGATACCTCCGTGTTCCTACTGCACATATTGGTTTACAAATTACAGCAACTGAGTTACGAATACAAATTGTTTTAAAATGGAATGCACCGATATTTTAGCTTCGCAAAACTAATACTCACAGTATATTCTGCAAGAGTGCTTTTGTATACTCGAGGCTGCACTTGCTGCGTAATTCTTCAAAAGTTTCAACTTTCTTGTTCAGAACTTTCACTTCTGACAAGACATACCCTACTTCCAATGTTCTTCTGGGTTCCATCGTTTCAGATATTTCCAGATATATGCTCAAAATAAAACTCATTTCTACTTCTAGTCTAAGGAGACTCATTTGTAGTGTTTATACTGTTGGTGGGAGTATGGAACTTTGATAATACTTGTAAATGATCAGGCACTTTTGCATGGCATCGTCTTTTTAGGGTGAATTATGTCCATAAATTTCTGTAGGTGCCTCGAGGGCATGGGCCGCGATCCTGGGTGGGGGATGGGGGGATGTATACCCCAATGAAATTGGATGGGGGATACTGTACTTTATACCCCCCCCCTTCCCCATGAAATCAACCAGGCAGATCCGGATGTCAGAAAACTTTACCTTTTTCTATACTTTTTCAATAGGCCTATTTATTTTTTTTTAGGAAATACTTCCGACAGTTGTCATAGTATCACCTTGCAAAACCGGGAAAGAGCCATTTCCAGTGATCTGGGGTACTTTTGGCAAAATTTTCTACGCTCCGCTCCAACTGATCGTGGAGCTCCGCTTAGATAGTACGTGCCACTATTTCCGGAAATCGGAACACTAATTTACCTTTTTCTAGAATTTCAGGCCTTTTTAGCAAATATTTCTGACAGTTATTGTATTGTATTGGGAAAGATTTCCACTATAATATATACATACTTATGTTACAATATTTACATAAACACTATATTGTGGGGGGAGGTCTGAAAAAAGCTCACAAGCTTGTACAGGCAGACCCCCATATACCATAGGGGTACAAAAAAAAATGTGTTGGAAATTAGGATTACTTAAGAAGAAAGAAGACAATAAGAAGAAGAAAATCATCAAAAAATTCATACATTACTAATGAGCATATAACACCATCTTATCAGGTTAATCGTAGTATCGCGCTGCAAAACTTGGGAAGGGCCATTTCCAGTGATCTGGGTATTTTTGGCCATAATTTTCTACGCTCCGCGCCAACTGATCGTGGCCCTCCGCTTAGATAGTACCACTGACTAGATCCGAAAATCACAACACTTAACCATTTTCTAGACGTTTTTGTACAATATGTCTATTTTTTAGGAAATACCTGTTGTCATAGTGTCACGTTGCAAAGCCTGGAAATGGCCATTTCCAGTGATCTGGGGGTGGTAGTTCTTACCAAAATTTTCTTTGTACGCTCCGCGCCAACTGATGGTGGCGCTCCCCTTAGATAGTGTCACTGACAATATGCCCCCCCCCCCAAACACACACACACACTTTCAAAGACGGATCGCCGCCTATGCTCCAAGGGCAGTTGTTTTACGACGCTAAGCTACATATGTGGAAACAGCCTTTATGGCTTATACATTACAACTTCACGTCGGGTTGGCTAACCAACCAATGCAATGTAATAATGTAGTTATAGCTCTTTCATTTGTAGAATTCAAAGCCGCAATAGAAAAATAACTTTCCACGAACCCCATAGAGATACCATCAAATCGAATATAAAAGATGAATTGGGACGAAAGAACAGAAAATACTTCATGAAACTTAATGGCCGCGTTCCTCATTGTTTTGATTTTGTAGGATAAATAGCAAAAAATTTAGTTTGTGTCTAAAAGAAGAGTCGTCTGGAAGTTTACTATTCAATTTGCAGTTGTAAATATAATACTTAGCATTTAGGGGAAAGAAGTTGAAAGGGTGTTTTATATCATCAGTGAGACTAGTTTATAATATCCTCATTAAGATCCAATCTACCCTGATACAATTTAATAGAAGTGTTTTGCCAAAAATCTTTAGTCACTCTACAAGACCATAAAAAGATGTTGTAAGGTCTCGCTTTCACTATTACAAAAAGGACATGAAGGGCAGTCACTATTCTGTTTTTACATAAATACGAATTTGTCGCTACCTATCTACGAATACTGTAAAACGAAATTGAAAGTGCTGAGGATATTTTGCATCTCTGACTGCCACAAATAGTAGATAAAAACATTATTCTAAATTAGGTCGCTTCCATATTTTAGCTCCTTGTTAGATAAAGATGTAGGTCGCTCAACATAGCATTAAATAAAAAAATAACTATAAGTCAGTGTACTTATTCGGGCGAGGACTTCTTATAAATACAATTAGCCGGGCGAAATTATCATTCTTTTTGCGATAAACTTAACATTACATTTACAAGATATACTACTCATAGGAATAGATTTAAAAATACCGTAGGTATTGCATACTTTGTAAAAAAGATGAATAGTTTAACATATATCCATTTTCAACAAAAAAAAAGTCACGAACAAGGTAAACATAGTGTTTTCTTTACACCTCGGAATATACAATGTTGTTGTCAGTTTTGATGTATTAACTGTTTAACACCTAATATTGATTCACAAAGTCGTTACCAAAAGGGCAGAAGTTAAAAAAAAAAAAAAAAAAAAAAAAATCGGCTCATGCACAAAATACTTCTTGAATGAAATAATTACTAACTTTAACGTAAAATTTACAAAAATTGCATTCGAACAAAATTTTCCCTCGTATTTTCTTAATTCATGATCAAATAATAATTTCCAAAAGGAAGGATGCTCGTCAAGATACCACTTAATCCACTAACATTTTAACCTTTTACAAATAGTCCAACATTAATCATATCAAGATCTCCATTGCAATGTTGGTTGGCTAGGACTGGTCGTTTTATTTTATCGAGCTTTTTAAGGGGGCAGATAAATTAACGAAATTTGTTTTCTACTTCTCTAAAAAACTTAATAGGGGTTGGGGAGAACAGGAAAATGTTAAACAAGTTGGGAGATTGCAAAATTTTTATTAGGTGAGAATTTTGCCAATTAGAGTGCGAAACATTTATCTATATTTGATTACAGGCCTGAAGCATCCAGTGCTTCATTCAACGAACTTTCAGTACCATCTTTAATAATGACAGTGTCGTCCGCATAGCTTAATGGTTTGACGAGAACATTTAAAACATTTAACACCAGCTCTACCTTGCTCATCAGATACACAACCCTTACGAAATGTATAATTAAAAGAATTAACAAGAAGAGCACCAACATCGTTCCAAAAACTCATTGTAGAAATTAGTAGGTAGGTCATCGGTTCCCGGGTGATTTATATGGCAATATAGAATACAGGGTATGACTTCACTCATTTAAGGTAAGAAGTCCTTCGCAACTAAGCTGCTGATCAGGAGTGAGCATTTTAAGATTAAAATTTAGGTTGCTATAAAGAGACATTGGTGTTACGTTATTCCTCTTAGTACATAAATCAGTGTAGAATCGTTTCGCTTCATGAAAAATAAGTTAATTGTACTTAGAACTTATTTCTCTGCTCTTAATTGAGAAAATAACGTGTACCCTTTTCTCTTTCCTCAGACCAGCTGGCTCTGCAGGAGGATTTAGCTTGTGGAGGGGGGGTAGTTTGGGGGCTCTTTCACGATTAAGCCCACTATCTAAGCGGAGAGGTACCATACGTTGGCGCGTAATAAATAATAATAATAAATGTATTTATAATGCGCACAATTCCACAAAAGTGATAAAAGGCGCAGTTACAATGATAAAAACAGTAAAAAAAAAATAATAAGACCAAAAAATACTACAGATACTAAAACTAAAAAAAAAAGAAATGCCATAGAAAATTTTGGCAGAAAATGCTTCCCAAATCGCTGGAAATGGCACTTCCCATACCTTTCAAGTTGCATGTAAAGGCAATGCCTCTGTTTTTTAGACAGCCAAAGGTGGGGGACCCTAAATGTGGGAGGCCCGGGGTCCGGGCCCCGATGGTCCCCGCCGTAAATCCTGCATTGAAGGGGCTCTTGATCTTATTGTGATACCCTTAACTTGTAGACGCGATTAAAGGGACATATTTTTTTTTTTGTGGGGGGGGGGGGCTATGTTGTCATTAACCATGGTGAAACCGGATAATAGAAAGAGAAGGCCCTTGCCATGAATTCTGATATAGGGGGCCCCAATATGACAAAGGTGAAAACCGAAGAAGACTATGTTTGTAGCTAGTGGTGCCAACAGATGATGGCATTTTGCGGAACCACAGGGAATGATATCTCAAGCCCTACATGGATCATAGCTTAAAGAAATCGGGCCTAAGGTATGAATGTGCGCGATAGGTACCGAAAAGTTACCCTTCACTTTCAGCATCCCCCTCTTGCAATACAGAGACGTGGAATTTGTAGCAAGTCTCACAAGTGAACGGGGATGATTCAGCATAAGAGTACATATAGTTTATGCTAGAAAAGTTCACTGTTACTTTTGTGTGAACAATGTTCATAAGGGATACGACGTGGATTGTGAGGATAGTGCGCGAAATGTGCCGAAATTTGGAGGTATACTTCATTGCCCAAAGAAAAAGCCTGCATGTAGGGTCAGCCAGGGGTGGCGCTTGGACTTGCCGACATAAGGGCTAAGCGCCCTGAATGTGGACCAGCTTCTCTAAGCCCCTACGGATGCATTGAGTTGCCGAAGTCGAAATATAAGGCGAGCGAAGCGCGCTGAAAAAATTGACCTTATATTGGAAAAGATTTCACATTTTTGTTTTCATTAAGAAAGGTTGGATAAGTTTGGGTTTTTATTGAATAATCTGCCCTACTTAAGAGCAAAACTAAGAAATTTGTTGAGGGCGACTGCATGGTCGTCGTCGGGGATTACATTCTTTGTTTCCCCATTAAGGCTCCCCGACGAAACTGAAAAACTTTTATCTTAGAAAATATGTTTGCCACGATGGCGAGGCTGAAGAAAGAATCTTCCAGAAATATAGGAAAGAGAGGATAGCACTTAGCAACAATGTATTTTCGTGTTTCTCTAGAATCACGCCTACACGGAAGAACAATATTTGTGAAAACGTTGAATAAATCCAATATGTCTTAAAACTCTTAAACGGCGGGCGTTACCGGTAGATAGAGCTGAAGATGAAATTTTTTGAAGTTATAGAAAGAACTGTTACAGAACTCCCTGGCTAAGGACCTGATGAAGAGCTATGTGGAATATTTTCTGAGCATTGCTATGACTTCACCACTACTACTATATATAAAATTTCGCCCAATTTTTGGGTTAAGGAAATTTTTTCAGTGGGGGCTATAAACCCCCCCCCCCCCCACCCGTAGAACCGCACCTGCCCTTAAACTTATAGTAGTACAAAGAATCGAGAGCATCCTTGAATTCAGTTAATTGATCTTTTAGAGCCCTAGATGGTGAGATAGCATTTAATTGCTCTAGTTTAGTTACTTGCTCAATTAAATTCCTCTCATTCCGCTTACATTGAGAGGCCAGAGTAGTTTTTTTCCCAGGAAGAATGAGGGCAAATCATGCCAGTGGACGAATCAGCTTCTTGGAAATAGGCCGCACCCCTAATTCCAAAATGACAGCTTTTCGACCCTTTTTGAAATTCTGACAGCGGATTATGAAAGAACAGGCCAAATATCTCTTATACACGTAGCCCTAGCCTTAGATCATGAACCTGACATTGATTTAAAAACAAATTTAAACTTTTTTGAAAAACCGATTTGCCCTCAACCATCCTGGGAAAAAAATTATGCGAGCGGCCACAGACTTTGACTAAGCAATAGAATCTGTTCTAATATTAACTTAACACATCGCCCATCGAAAGCTAGGCTCTTTGTTGCTACAAGAATTTTAACTGTCAGCAATAGTCGCTTTTATGAGCTCAATATAAACCGGATCGTCTAAAAGGGAACTTGATTTTCAACTTCCAAATAACTCTCCCCTTGGGATACCAATTTGTAACGAAAGGGACACACTTGAATGATCGAAATATAGTGAAGTAATAAATGTGCTTATAGTAGACTGTTTCAAAAGGTTGGAGATAGCAAAGAAACCTAACCTAAACACAGATTTGGTGACTTCAAAATATTGCATTATGTCATCACTGATAAGGGTGTTCGCTTGCGTTACTTTTATTTAATCCAGTGTATGGACCTAACCTATATTTGTATATATATATA
>WURT03635831.1:7963-20139 GCA_009936505.3 Holothuria glaberrima | reverse complement strand
GACCAGTTCGTGGAATTCCACTTTACTTCGAAGTGGTGCCTTTGTTACCAGGCTTCGACGTCACAGGATTACCAGAGAGGCCAGCCTGGGCCTGGGCTAACACTGAGACGTAGTGTAAAGCCTACGGATGGACTAAGTGTATAGTGTTAGGATGGGAGTTTAGGTTGGTCTTTCGAAGAAGCTGGGGCCAAGGAATACACAAATGATCAAAAAAGATGTAAACGAGACTCAAATATCACCAACACTTAGGATTACCATGGTCGTTGGACTCTCCAAAAACAGCTTTGTGTGGAATTCGAGTGTGGACATCTCGCTTGTCATAGCTTCCGTAGAAACTTCCATTATCATTGAAACCACCAATGCCCATAGGCTTAGGAAGCTGTTCGAGACTGGGGGCTGAACCTCGTTTCGGATCGCCATCCTGGGGAAGTGGTCTGAGGTGAGGGGTACGTGTTTCTTCCCCTTTGGAAAATTTTTGGATATTTGAAAGTCCTTAGATGCAATTTGGTGCATCATTTTGGACTAATTTTAAGGGAAAATTACTGCAAATTTTTGACATTTCTTACAGAAGAGACAAATAAGGGGTTTTTGTCCTGGAAAATTGGAGGGCTGAAGCATACGTCCGCCCCCACATATCTCGCTGGGGGGGGGGGGTACAAGCGCCCGCTTCCTACGCCCTTGCCAATGCCCCATAGCCGTACGCAACAGATTGAAGAAAATTTTCCCCTCCCCAAGAAATTTTCAAGGCAAAATTTTATCACTTCCATTCGATTGTTTAGATGCAAGTTGAAAGGCACGGAAAGTGCCATATCCGGTACCGTTTTATGGGACAGGCAATAAGCAAAGAGGGGGAGAGGGTTCTCTTCGAGGAAACTTTTCTTCTGCCACTTATTTCGCTAAAAAGTCTAAAAATTGCAATATTTTCAGGGCCCTTCGGGGGCATCTACTCTGACTTCTGGATATCTCATTCTTAAAACAATTGTTCCATAAGCTTCTCAAATTTCCGAATAATCCATTCTCCCATCCTTCCTTAAGCCGTCTGCATTATCAGTCCCAGTCAACTGTTAGTCATATGGAGAAAGAATGTAGTTGAAAATAGTCATAGTAATTTTTGTGGCCTGTTTAGTGCCCAACTTATGTAATTTGAAGTTGAAGCTGAAGTGCATCATATTAATGACTACAATTTTGTAAACAACCCAGAGCTCAGTGGCGGAGGGTCCATATAGTTAGATGGGCGGTCACCTCCCTGACGGACTCAAATCGCCAGGAGGCGCCCTTTTGTGTGTTCACCGTACTTTACTCTTACTTCCAAATAACATGGTAAATTAGTGTTATTTTAAGGCCCAGGTTACATATGTTCAAACAGCCGCCATTATCTGTACTATATTTTAATGAGTAGTGTTCCTTTTGTCATCTGGTTGGTAGGTTTAGTACAAACTTGTCTACACGCTATATACTAACTAACGTAAGGCGGAGCTTTGCTTAGGTCATTGCTTCCCATCCAGGCGTGATAATAAGCTTACAAAATACAAGGAGTGGCCTTTAATTCACCCTGGCAGTCACACGAAAAATGTTGAGGAGGTCACGAAAATAGAACTGCTCCCTTCCGGAATAATTGTCAACATGAAAAATAAAAAGAGTTTATGCAGATCCCAAAATACCTCCTACAAACTGTTCATCAAAACATTATTAAGGGCCTTCAGTTTAAAATGAAATAAAGTAAACTGTTGGTAGGAATGACTTCAGAGTAATGGACTCATATCAAATGGGCAGCTTTCTTTTGCTTTTCTTCAAGTGACAAGTTTCAAGAGTACATGGTCGTGATAACAGGCTCGCTTACTCCGTAAATAAAGAGTGCAGGGGCGTCGATTTGATATTGGAAGTGGGGGGGGGGGCATCTGACCTAAAACTTCTCTCCTGTTCTGGTGAGGAGTCTAAAACAGGAGGATGCCCAAATGCAAAACAGCGCCAAATGTTTCAATATAAGGGGTTACTATGAAAATTGGGGGTATACTTCATTATCAAAAGGAAAAACTGCATGCAGGCTTAGCCAGTGGTGGTGCTTTGATTTGCCGACATGGGGCCAAGAGCCCTGACTGGGGCCAGCTACTCTAAGCCCTGATAAATGCAATGGGTTGCCGAAATGATGTTGACCCAAAATATAAGCCGCGCGAAGCGCGCCGAAAAAATTAGGGTTACATTAGAAAAGATTTAATAATTTTGTCTTCATTAAGAAAAGTTGAAAAAGTTTGGGTTTTTAATGGAATCTGCACTACTTAAGAGCAAATCAAGAAATTTGATGGGATGACTGCACGGTATCCGTCGGGGAGTACATTCTCCATCTTACCCATTAAGGCTCCCAGACGAAAATGATTTTCTTTTCTTACAACAAATGTTTGCCACGATGGTGAGGTTGATGGAAGAATCTTCCAAAAGATAGGGAAAAGATGTTAGAACTTCGCAACGTTGCATTTTCGTGTTCCTCTAGAATCATGATTACTGTATTTGTGGAACTTTTAACGTTGAAAAAATCCAATATGTTTGAAATGACGGGCGTTATGCCTAGACAGAACCGAAGATGAAGCGCGAAAATTTTTTGAAGTTATAGAAAGAATTGTGACAGAACTTACTGTCTACGGATCTGATAAAGAGCCACGTGGAATACCTTCTGAGCATATCTATGTCTTCACCACTACTCGCCTACATGTAGTGTTTCAGTTACTTCACTTTTTAGTTTCAGGTGACAAAAAGTGGGGGCAAATGTGTTAGTGTCCCCTCCTTTCAAAAAGTGGAGGGGACATATCCCCCGTCCCCCCCAAATCGACGCCCATGGCAGAGTGGTCATCTGACACTGCATGAAAACGCAGTGAAAATGTTTTTTCTGTACTTTCGTGATTATTAAATGCCAGGGAATCACATCTAATAAAGTTTACTTTCATTTTTGATATAATGATATAAAATTTTATGAAAACGATGGTCCTTCGTGTTTTTATCTTGATTTTCAAATGCCAAAATGTTCATCTAACTGTGACCAATTTCCCAAATTTTGTCCTCCCCTTAAAGGATTTCCTGCTTTTTACTCCAGAATATTTACTATCACAACCCTCCAGTACGTAAAATCCCGAACCTGGGCCTAAAAACATAAACATCAAGTGACTCAGTGGTCTTCTTTATACTAGTATATATGAAAAAATTAACGTTTAATAGAAATGCTTGGAGAGAAGGAATGGGAGAGGTTTTCTGAAAAAAAAAACTTAACAGGTTAAAAAGCCATTACGTAGCTTGATGCATAGCTTATTTACCTACTTTAAATCGGGTAGACTAGCGTATTTAGAAGGCAGGCGCCAAAGAGTGATCAAGCATGTGCATGGTTATCTTTTAACTGTATGCCAAAATCAATTAGTTTTTGAAGTAGGCCTAACGTTACCTGAAGATGAAATTTTACCGAGCAAAATTTGTGGTTGCCTGTATGGTCGTGCAATCTTAATTTCTAAAGTATGAAATCACAAAATACTGAACAGGCCAGTGTTTAAAGGCAGCTTTTCAACTGTATAAAATCTACACACAACATTTTGCTGGCACTCTTGGATGAGTGTTTGACAATTTTGCACTGTATAATAAGCACCAAATAATGGTAGAGATCTGCTTGGAGTGTGTATCGATCCCTCCCAGCCGCGCCCCTAAAACATTTTGTAAAGGATTCGGCTCTATCTTTTTTCTTAACTACTAATCTGTTTCTGCCTGATGCAAAGTTTCGACTTATGAACGCTATGGTCACAATGTTACTGCAGATCGACCTGCGTCTGATGAAGTAGACGAGGGCTGACGCCCAATGAAGCCTGATCTCGGTTGGACTTCCCGTTATGGTTCTCCACGCGTACAGGTACCTAGGACACTTGGAATGCCCATCCCTTCCTCTCTTTCCAACTTTCTTTCACTTTGATGTGCGCATGAAAGACGAGGCACCTAAGTTAAAGAGTTGTGTTTTAGTATGAGGTTTGCTGCAATGTAGCATACTTGGTAGACACAAAGCTGCAGTGACACGACAAGGTCGTCAAGGAGTATACTTGGGAGTGATATGATAAAGTGCGTAGGTTTACCTCCGTTGGTAAGTCTCCTAACAGTTTCGACTTCGAGGGGTTGATATATTCGAAAGGAAACAAAAATATTCACGCGCTGTGCACTTTTCTCATACTTCATCAATGTAAGTACCGCAATTCCACCTCCAATGAACGTTATCTAGATACACTGCACAAGACTTTCTGCGAAAGTAGAAAACTCATTCCCCGCCCTACCACTCATCCAAAAAAATCGCCACTACTGCTAAACACCTTTTCGCTCATAGGTCCTTTTATGGAGCTGTGCGTCTGCATTCTCATTCGAAATTGCGGTGATACCTTGGGATTTCTTGATGTGCCCTCCGTGTTACTTTGGTTATCTCCGATTTTTACTACTCCCAGAACAAGTCTGGACCACACACGTTATATAGTTGGCCAGTCCCACCCCAAGTTTAAGAATAAATCTCCGCTAATGCATACAGGTATCTCAGAAAAATGGCAAACGCCATACCTGTAGGGAAGCCATCACTGGAACCTGCCAATTATTTTTCTCTCCCCTATTCAGCAGTTCACTTTGCAACGACGTAGGCCTACTGGCAACAATGAACAGTGCGGTTAGCACGTATTGCGTGGGGACGAGTGTACTTCCAAAGAAAATCGCAAATTACAATGATCTAAATGAGGTTTAAGCTAAAGATAAATATCACAAGTCTGCCGCAAACTACGTAAAGTTTCTCTCTTGATGCGCTTTCCCTTTCATTTCTATCCGTTTCCATTTCTTTGTTCGGTGCTATTTCAATACGTTTTCTCTATATTCAAAATAAATTGTAGTGGCAGGGAAGTAGTTGCGGTAAAATGTGCTTTAGAATTCGATTTCTTACAATCGGGAGTTTTGGAAGTGCCAAATTTTCCTGACCTCGATCCCATCAAAGGATGGGATAATGTGAGCTTTCCCTTTTAAACCGCTCAAATAAAATTATCCTGGATTGACCACTGTAAGGATTAAGCGTAAATATCTTCGGGCATTCACGGCCAAGATTACGCGCAGAATCCGTTTCGGTTCTAGATGAACCACGGGATGAGGTGTGAAAAGATCAATGCGTATGATACCCTCTTCACCACTGGAGGAAGCGATTCAACGTGCCTGCTTGAGTCTCTCCCGTGGTACTTGAACAAAGACACCGCCATTACCCGCTACGTAACCAATATCTCTGACTGCGCTAGTATTTAAAGAATTCGAAATGGTCTGTCTTCCAAGTAGTGTGACACCAAGAAAGTAATGGGTGTGTGTATTAATCACCCTACCCTGTGCACATTGCTAATGAGGAAGCCAGACATTTGATCGGGCAAATTGAAGTATATATTAAGGGGCTTATTGAGTTGGTTCACAAAATTCATGATTTTTTTCACACCTGTTGAGTTTTACTTACATCTTGATTGTGAATGGTCAAACTAAAACATTCTGCACATCTAAGGCACATCTGAAATGACAATGATAGGGTAATTAATGATTCAAATCATTTATTTCAAATTTGTGACCAGACACTTTTTACTATAAGTTATTTCTTATATGCAACCTCTGTCGACAAAAACTGCAATTGTTTTACATTTTTGGTAACTATAGGACGTGACACATGAGTAATGGGGCTAATTCGAAAAATTTTCATGTAATGAATTCCTTCAAACTCATCACAAAATAATCGATATCAACTCCATGAGCCCCTTTAACGCAGGTCACTTGATGGAATAGAATATCGAAATTCACTAGCCCGATTGTAATAACCTGTATAAGGCCATCAATCACTGCAATGAAAATTTCAAGGCTTATGCTTGTGATCGTAGGGGTTAAAAGAAGCTTCGGTTATATCTGCTACATATGAACATGACAGAAAAGGCTAAATGCAAGATTTAGTCTATGGCAGGTGTTCTTAATTATTTTCGTTGACGGGCTTAATTTTCTTTAGGAACAGCTCGCGGGCCACAGACAGACTCGTAATTTTGTCCTGGGAGTCTCATTTTAAAATGACTAAACAACCAAACGCAAACACAAAGTAATCCACTCAACAGCGCGGTGTCCAAGAGCCCCTTGAAGGGCCCTGGTGAGATCTAGGGCAACTCCCCGATGAAACAATGGAGGCAAGGATCCCAAAGTACCGAGGCATTAAAACACAATTTTAATACTAGACTAAAACATTTGATTTTCTCTAAATTTTATTCGAAGCCCACCAAACAGATGATCATTTTTAATTTTTATTACAGCTCAAATCTCGGGTCATGCAGAGCGGGTAATAAACTCATGTTACATATGCAGTGGTGAAAATCTGCATTGAGAGTGTGTAAGGGAGGGTACCGGATGATTTTGTCAGCTTCCTAATCAGAGCGTTACCATACTCTGAAACGTAGATTAACAAGACTATATTTGCTTAAAATATCGTCCAGATTGTCGTCAATGGCACTCAACCAAGCCTTGTAAGTTTTAATATAATATATTCTTCATTCAGAGATCTCATGATTAGAAATGTACACTTCAAAAATATGAAAAGGCAAATGACAGAAACAATAATAGGACTTTATATTTCTCCTTCCAAAAGTCCCCTGAAAAGTTTTCAGTCCATGCAACCTGTGCTACCTGGCTCTTCCTTTACCTAACTGTACTAATCTGGTTAAGTGATAATGGAAGAGTTTTGAAGCACACAAGGTACCAAACAAAAAAAAATTAACATTGCCCCTTGTCTCCCCGCTTTTGAGCTCCGCCACTGTATTAGCTAGTTTCCATTGCGCGTGAAGCACGCAAAAACATCTAGCATTTTTAGAGTATTTGATATTAATCTTTTCCTAAATTTAATTTCACTTGAAAATTTAAAAAATCCCTCATAATTTCTCTGATTTAGCTTACTTAGGTTAATTTTTTTTACTTATTTTTATTTTTTAAGGTTTGGAAAAAGTTGGGCAGTCCCGTTTTACCCCCTCCCCCGTAATCTAACCTATGGCTAGAGCATTACTTTACGACAGTCAAATTTTACTTGAAACATTGATTTCTTCGGGGGCCAGACTGGATCGCCTCGCCGGCGGGATGTGACCCGAGGGTAGCCATTCAAGAACCCAGGGTCTATGGAATACTCTTTTTCTTTGTGAAGTTGAATCGCGTAAAGGGATTGATCGCTTATGTCAGAATTACATTTTCCTACCAATAATAATTTCTGAAGGCGTCTTGTAATCACAGAGCTTAAACTTCTGTTTGTGTATCCGTACCTTTGTCGACATTACACAAAAATATTCGATTGATAGATTTTGGAAATGGATATATTATATGAAACATAACAACCCAAGCGCCTCTATTTATAGAGAAAAGTCAAAAGTGATTCAATCTCTAATCATTAATTGTTACAATGTTTTAATATCTTAATAAGAAAAAAAAAGCACGACTGCTTATTAAATTGAACGGTTGCAATGTCAGTATTGAGCAACGGGGGGGGGGGGGGGAAAAGACGCAAGTCACACGAGTTGGATAGTTAGCTGAAACGTTGGATAATATATGAAAGGTTAAATATTTAAAAAAAAGTATGATTTTGAATTGAACGGACGAATTCGTCGATTGCCGGAAAGAATCAAAGAAATAGATTGGGAATTGCTACTTTATGTCACATCTTTCATAATCAACACTTGTAACAAATAATCATCAATGTGCGCTGGACAAGAAAAAGAAGTAGATCACTTTTAGCATAGGTCTCAAGCATGATATGAAAACTTTTTCTGACCTACCAAATAGTCTACCCTACAAGCAGTGTTTGAAATTTTGTTTCTTTTAATCTTACCGTTATTATTTATCTTCCCACCAGGAAAGCATAAGTCACGTTTTCAAGACTTACTATCAACATTTAGCTTGACAGGCAATCCATAGTTCAAATAGCTTCGCAACGTGTTTACACCTACCTTCTTGCACGTTGAGCAGGGATTTTTACGGACAATATTACTTCATAAATTATACATTTTTTTATCTCTACCTATTTTACTATAAGATAACATGTTAACTATTTACATATCATTGATTTGATTGTGTATTGTTGAATGTACGTGTTAAACTTTGGAACCATTAATAAGTTGTCTACCGATCTAACGATTAAAAGGTTGTTCTACATTAGACGACGTTCATAGGCCGTAGTAGGCAGTGGCATTGATTCGACTCAAGCTTATTTCTTATTTTACTTTGAGAATGATTCAATAAATATTGTTCTTTGAAGATCCTTCTGATTTTAAGATGGGTGAGTATACTTTTTCGTTACATTTTAATGACCGTTGGTGTCTGCAAACTGAACGAACAAGTGAAAACGATGCCTTCAAAAAATTGAACATGTCCCTGCCGTAAACTTTCAACTATACACTATATAAGTCATCATCCTTTACGGTATTGTATAGTTAGCGGTATCACTATTTTTCTTTAGCTGTTGGTAAAGTGGACTTTACAAAAAATAAATTTGACTTTCCTTCCTGACTATAGATATATTGTTGACTTTCCTTCCTGAATATAGATAAATGTGTTTCACTGTTCATGTTTGGCAGAGTAATGCCCTTTTCAGTCAATTGCTAAGGAAGAACAGATGGCAAAAATTTCGAAGAAGAGATGATAAAATGTGGTACAAGCATAATTTAAGCAAATAATGAAAGTTATATATAGATACAATGTTTTCTCGACTGTTATAACATAATCACATTTTCTAATAAGTCTGACGCTGTAGTGTTACAAAAGGATGAGCTCTATATAAAAGAATTAACTTGGTTTCTCTCTTCTTTTATATCATAATCACACAACTAGCTAGTATTATAAGTTTTAGTCTTCAGAAAACATTTTCTTATCACATGTCCTCCTCTTAAGCGATTTGTTTTTCTCCAATTCAATAGCAAATAAACAACTTTTCCTGAGAGAATTAAAAAAAAGATATAAGCGACTATACAACGCTGTTCAACCTATTCCGTACATTCGGGATAGACTGTATTGTGTGGATAGGATATTTGTAGAGGGCGGTATTGAATGTTTGGCATCATCATGGGTACAGTTAGATTCCTACCACCTCGTTTTTTGCGAACCAAACAAAAAGTTTAAGAGGAAAATTTTGACTGGTGAACCAGGGTATGGAAAATCAACACTCACCCTACAATACGCATATGACTGGTGTAACGGTGTACAGCAATCTTATCTGAATGATGTGGAAATTCTGATTCTTCTTAGACTGAGACAATTAGGAGGTGTGACGTCAATATACAAAGCGATTAAACGGTTCATACTACCTTCACGCTCACAACTCACAGAGAAAGACATTGAGAGTATTATGGACAGCAGCACATCTGTACTGGTGATATTAGACGGATTTGACGAGTACCCAAATGAGGATGGCAATTTAGACACTGACGTCATAAAAATTATCCTTTCTCAAATGTTCCAGCACTTTGAAGTATTGCTCACTACTAGATACTTACCTAAACAATATGCCCAAGGTACAAAGCGGTTACGATTAATTGGATTCGACAAGAGAGCGCGAGATGAATATATTAGTAAGGCCGTTGTAGGTGATAACATCGAATCAGCTAACTTTATAAAAAGACGATTACGGGAAAACCCGGTACTTGGAGACCTCTGTCAAGTACCTTTGTTTTTTGTTATGTTCGCCCACATGAGTAATGAAAACAAAGACTTTCAGACATTTAAGACAGTCACGAGTTTCTTTGAATACATGATAAAGTGTTTCCACAACCACATGAGAAACAAAATGGACAATGCAAACGTACAAATATTTCACATGTTAGAACATGAAGAGCATCATATTGAGCTTGATAAAGTCGCTTTTGAAGGTCTGAGTAGGGAGAATCAGCAAATTGTGTGGAAGAAACAGGAGCTTATGGAGAGACTTGGGAAGGACTTTTACGATCAGTACATACGAGTTGGAATCTTAGTAGAAGAGGAGATTATGGGGGGTAGTTATGGAACTGACAGCGCTTCTACTGATCAACATGAAAGAGAAATACGTTTTTACCATAAAGTGTTCTGTGAATGGTTTGCAGCATATTACTTAGTGAAGTATGCAATTGCTCTGAAAGATCCCCACAAGTTGATAAAAGTTCTTGGGGCCATGGATCCGATGGATGTACAGTATTGTTATCGCTTTGCCTGCGGACTGGATAGTAATGCTGCTGGTACAATTATTGACTGCGTGAAACAACGCAAAGGAGGTGACAGATTTGCAATCCTTTGCCTCTTGGAACAAAAAGATCGAACTGAAGATACATTGAACACCGTGAAACACCTATGTGAAAACAAAATTCAATTCCAAAACAGCGACAGCACATTGTTACAGAGATCCACTGTTCAACTCATCGAAATTGCTTCAAATCATGACGTAAGTAAATCGGTTCTATATAGATTCATCAAATATCGCAAACCCCTAAAGGATTGGCATTACCGGTAAGCTAAACATCGACTGCCATCCTTTTCTAGGATCCTGGAGATTATGTATTTCCAAGGGTACTAAAAACCCTTATCTTTTAATGTTTCGAAGAAAAGTTTTCCAAAACCCAAAGTTTACTCGAAAGTTAAAAAACAATAAAGATAATATTTAAAATATATTAGAAAAATAGCCATCTGCTCAATCTCGGCCGACTGGTAACGTTAAAAGGGAGCTTGCATGGAGCCATCATTTAGTTTACAGTTATAATCATGGGTTTGAAAAATAGGGTACAATAAGCATTTATGTACTTATTTTCAAGAAAATTGTCCACAACTATTACAGGTCAGAGTGTGTTTTCCGGGGAATGATCGAGATTTAACAAAGGAGCGGGCGAGGAGGACTACTTCCCTAAGAGTAAAGATCAAAGTACGATTGCCAAATATACAAAGCCTTGATGGGAAGGGGAAGTTATCTGAAAAACTTTAATATGATACTGTCCATTAGCATTTCCTAGCATCCAGCAAGTAAAATAATTATACAAAAACTTTGTAGTTCTGAACGAACCGTATCAAAAAAGAGATGCCAAAAACGGGAGGGAGAGGAGCTGAAGAACTTGGGTAAAATATTTTTCTTTCAATTGTTTTCACTCTGTTATTCCTCACGGCTACCATCTGTGGACCTGTAGGCACTTAGAAAGACGTATGTTCGGGAAAATTGTATAAGTACATTTTGCATTACAAAACGCGTGTGTTCATCCTAAAAGGTGGACAGGAATAAACATGACGGAAATAACCGCTTGTATCAATTTATGTTTACAAATAATTCATTCCTATCATTTAGTCAGGGTGTTTCAAATCGTTGAAGATCTTGGTCATAGAACCATTACAAATAGCATACCAATCTTGCCTTACAAATAAATATTGCTGAAAAACTTTGCTTCTTGCAAAGTGACAATGAACTATTGCCCAAACGTTGGAGACCTAGGTGCTGAGCAAAGCAGGATCGTTGAAACAATCGCAATAACTATCCACATTTTACTTTTTGTTGTCACACAAGCTGATATGGAATTGAGACGCAATCAGAACTTCGTCAGGTCAGGGTTCGTTCTGTGACTCAATATAGAAAGAAAATAGCACATATCGAGAATAGACAATAGTCAATTGTCAAGTCCTTTCGTTCTGCTGGGTTATGCCGGGCCGCGGCTGAAAGGAAGACATTGTTATTTAATATTTGTTGCATTTCAGATAGCTTTCAAGATTCAAACTGTTAGAATGCTGGTTACCTGAAATGACATTTGACCTCTACCAAACTCTGTTCTTTAAATCAATTTCGAGCATCTACGTGGGAAATATAAGATCCCTCGTTAGACTTCCTGTGACCCCAATAACCTTTGACAACGGTACCCCCAGGAAAAAAAGTGCCCGTTAATTTAATGTAGGGCACCTGCATGCTTAGTATGATATCCCCAAGTTTACAGTTTGGGAAATACCATGTTTACAAGTTTTTCACAATATCACTCCCGGTGACCTTACAAGACCTTTGATAACTACGAAAAACGGGAGGCATCATGAGCTACGTGATGAGCTTCTATACGTATTCTTTGAGATCCATCAGGGCTACCCTTCATGAGATATAGTGTTAACCTTTTGAACTCCATTTACCTAGCTTATATGATTTC
>WURT03635721.1:0-20139 GCA_009936505.3 Holothuria glaberrima | reverse complement strand
TTGGGATGCGGGGAAGTACACAAGTGTACAGGTGTAACTGGTTATCGTTGCCAGCATCAGTATGCAACTGTCTTCTTAAATGGTGTTAGGGGGTAAAATCTACTAACATGGGTATCACGATGAAAATACGTACTTTTGCTTCAAAAACTCAAGTGTATTGTGCAGTAATACAACCTTCAAAATCACACTATTCCCAGCAAATCGTGAATAACAGTGGCAATACAGGCCCTCTAAATGTACAGTTCTTCAGTACATACATCTGGGTGACTCTTGAATATTCATATAGTGTTCTGATAGTCGTGGTTTAAGCTAGTTGTAATCAGACGGTTTGTTTCACAAAAGCCTATAGATTTTGACTGTTTTTGAACCGTTTCTCCAGATTTTGACATTCTCACTACCATTTTCAGTTACTATATGAACAGCTTCGTCAAATTACTAGCATAGTCAGTGTATCGACAAATAAAGAAAAACATTAGACCTTATGTATTTCCCTTTTCTTGATCAGGTAGCATCACTTTAAACATGGAAGAGCTATAGGGCAGATCAGGCACCCTCTGTAATCCCATTGTGTTACTATTACTTTCCCATACTGGGTACAATGGTTTAAACGTGAAAGAGGGCAGACAATTACACCCAGTTGACAGGTCCCTCTCACTAATTTGCATAAGTAGCTCATGTTTATTCGTGATGTAGGGGAAAAACAGTAATTGTCTTGTAAAATAGTATTTGATGGATTTTAATGGGAATTACAGCTATTTTTATCATTTTTAATGCTTTTTACACCAAACAGACATCACATGTCTCCAGACATTTAAGGAAAAAACAATAAGGTGCAAACCTCTGTGTTTTGATCAATATATTTCACTGTGCTGCCCTTTTATTGATTCCTTGCCGAAGGCAGGCAAGGAATCTATGCCATGGTGATGTCGTGTGTGTGTGTGCATGGACCCAACATTTCATACAAGGGGAGGACATTTTCTATTCAAGATGAAGTCCTCAGGTATTTGAACAATAGATTTCACATGTCCTAAGGTGTGTGAACAATAGACAGTCTATTGTTAAGGTTAGGGTTAAGGAATCAAACACAAAGGAAAGAACAATGTCCTCTGCTTGACAGAAAAAAAAAACCTGTATGTATATGTGATGCTTGGCTTGTAAACACGATATCTCAAGGTAGCAATGACCGACACTTTTCATGTTTGGTATATAGATTTGTCATGTTGAGAGGAAGAACCCTATTGTTTTTGGTAGAGGTCAAAGATCATTTGAGGCCACCAGAGGTAATAAAACCGAAAACCTTAAAACTACGATATCTCGAGATAGGAATGATTGAGACTTTTCATATGTGGTACACATATTTGTCATGTTGAGAAGGAGAACCCTATTGTTTTAAGTGGAAGTCAAGGTCATTTGAGGTCACTGGAGGTTAAACTGCAAAAACCTTGTAAATGGCTTGTAAGCATGGTATCTAGAGATAGGAATGACCGACACTTTTCATATTTGGTATATAGATTTGTCATGTTGAGAGGGAGAACCCTATTGTTTTTGGTTGAGGTCAAAGGTCATTGGAGGTCACCAAAGGTCAAAATCCGAAAATCTTGTAAATAGATTGTGAACAGGATATCTTGGCATGAGGCAAGTTGGCATATTGGGCGAATTGGCATAGTTTGCGAGTTGGCATTGGGGTGAGTTAATTTGCATGGGGGCGATTTGATATGGAGGCAAGTTGGCATAGGTGAGTTGGCATTAAGGCGAGTTGGCATGGGAACGAGTGGTATGGAGGCCAGTTGGCATGGGGTGAGTTGGTATGGGGAAGTTGGCTTGGGGCAAGTTAGCATGGCACTGAGTTATCATGGGGGGAGTTGGTATGGGGCAAGTTGACGTCGGGCCGAGTTGAAGCAGGCCGAGTTGGCATGTAGGCTCACTTGTTCCAGGGATCTCACAATATCAAGAAAAATTCTTAACAAGATTTCAGTACAAAGAAATAAAAGAATTTCTCACAACAAAAAGTAGTTCACATGTTGAGTGAATGTATTGTGTCTGTTTGGCTCTTGTCAATTTCCAAACCACAGTATACAAAACATTTTACAAAGGCAAGGAATCACTTAAAGCCTTTTGGCTTTCTGGTTTCTGTACATGTGTTGGAAAGATTCCTATACAGAGTATTTGAAAATCTACTGCACACCTGATTACCTCCTTATTTACTTGTAATCCCTACTTACCTGCTGTAAGTCCCTGGCAAGCTTTTAAGAGCACAGGGGTCTTGGGCGGCCTATTTAGGAAGGGCATCCAGCTAGTCCTCATCCTGCTAGCCAATCCAAAGGACAGGGAGTTTTGGAAATTTGTAACAGATGATATAACACCACTGCACCCAAAGCTTCTTGGTTTTAATGAAAGATAAATTGATTTACAAAACAATGTTGACAAGTTTTAAAGAAACTTGTTAATTTCTTCACCTGAAGCTGGCAAGGCCAGCTGCTATTTCATTACATGATACATTGTACATACGTATATACGTATATAATTGTAGGCATTATGAAAAGATGATGTATCACCTTGCAGGGTTGCTTGTCTTCTCAAATGCTGAGAAGTTTTTCATTTTGACAAAATGTTTTTTTTTTTTTTTTTTGCAGATCCCATCTATAGTCCGGTCTATTGGACCAGAACAGGTTCTCACCTTGAGACAACAGACCCAGATTTACTGGGACAGATATTTTTCATCTGTAGAAAAAATTGTTTTAACAACTCTAGAGGTAAGAACTATACTTGATCTGTTACAATCTGATACTAACCTCACCTAATACTTCAGTTCTACAACCCTATACTATGTATCTGCCACAGAAATTTAATATTACATTGATTTTTTTTCTTCTTGTTCATCTTCCAGAGAGTGTAAAAGGGTATGCATTTACAAGGAATTGCAAGATATATCACCCATTTTTTCTTATCATTTTCCATGTTAAAAGGTACTTTAGGGGAGGGGACAGAAAGAGGTCAGATATCCATATTTGTACTCCTTCAAAATGTAATGCATGATGATGTTATGAAATAATGCTCAAGTTTAAAAGTTTTAAACCTCAAATCGCCATACATTACTCCGGTCTGCTGGTTGCTGTTTAACAGCAAGGGAGATGAACACACTATGAACTCCTTGCACATATACAATATTTATATTTAGAAACAGGAGGGATAGTTTGGAGGGAGGAAGAAGAGATTTGTAACATTTTAGCTGATGTTACAATGTAAGGTTGGGGTGATTACTTGCTTAAAATTGTTCAAGGCCACATCCACATGTGACTACAGGGCTGGAAGATATTATTTCATATTGCCATATTTCTGATTTTTTCCACCATGTACATTTGTTTTTTGAATTGTCTGCTACCCTGAGTGGTCAGCACAAGTCATCATTGACTAATCAGAGTGATGCTTTTGTTTGAATATCTTGCAATTAGTGTAGTCACCAATTGCCAATAGATATATGGGAGAATCCCTTAACATGTTTGGGATGATGCAAATAAAGTCACTGATATGTAGTTTTGAAAGTTGGGACATTGCTTTCAAGGGTTATGAACAATTAACCTTTGTCATGAGATCGATACAAATATGACAACCTTTTATAGTGTCGAGAGTCTCACAAGTTTTATTCACAATTTTCGTGGAAGTCGGCATTTTACATGATTTGAATGGTAGAGATGCTCCTAAAGTGTCCTATTTGATTGGGTGATGCCAGTTAAATGCAATGTTTTGTCACTATTTGATGTTCTTGCCAGCAATTTTGCATTTTGAAGTGAAAAATCAAAAGCATGTTATGAAGTTGAAACCAGTTGGCTTAGAGAGTGAAGTATCTTAACAGAACTATTTAATGTTGTCACACAACCTTGAGTAAGGTGTCTAGCACTTGGTGGAATGCCTGCATGGCAATTTAAGATCAACATTTCAATATGATATATAGGGGTTATGATAGGTGTGACATTTAAGTAAGCTGTTATGAAATTGGACCAGCATTGCTATCTTGCTAATACCCCAAGACATAATCTCCTGTTGAAGGATGTTATGTTGCCTTTGTCATGTTTATATTATCTTGCAAGACAAAGTATTTCTGTCTTGTTTAAGAGGCCAAATTGTATGTGATAAAAGTTGTCATACATCTCATATTCATGCCTGACATAGGATTTCCATCATGCTGTATTAAGTGTTGGAATTTGATTTCGTTTGCATTTGGCTAACTGGGACATATTATTTTGTTTTTACTATTGTATGGGTAAATGAAATTGTGGGATTCTAGAATGAAGACTTGGTCGAGTAGCTTATTACTGCCGATCACATTCCTCAAGTGGGTAATAGTAGTGACTGATGTCAGATTGTCTTGTATCTTCTCACTTGGGTTTTAAAGAAGGTAAACATTAAGTCCAGTTGTATACTTACCCCAGCTGATCAAACTTTCCAACTTCACAAAGAATCCCAATTTTATCCCTTAATATAAGGTTGATTGAAAGCTAGTCAACCAATGAGAGGTGGTAAGTTTTAAGATCTCATACTCTAACAAACTTCACGGTCAATGAACCAATGACCTGGTTAAAGTACAGGGCTTCATTTTTTAGGGGCGCAGGCGTGATTGCGCTCCTTCGCGCTCCTTAAATTAGCCCAGTGAGAGCAATTCATCACGCTCCTAAAAAACTATCAGCGTGCAGTCAAACTCCTTAATTCCTGCAGGAGAGCAATAAGACTGTGCTCCTCAAAAGAAAGAAAAAAATACAGCTGGAGCTTTTCTTACGCTTACCAACTCACGCAGTCCCTGGGCTCGAAATAACTGAAGGCACCAACAGCATTGGCTATGGCGCCCTTGTCGATGGACGAGATAGCCGCTTAAAACTTATACCTTCACTGGTGGACAAAAGTGCCTCAGTGCCCTTCTGTGCATGGCTATCTGTGCCCTCCGCATGTGAAGAATATAATTTTGCTGATTTCTCAGTAAATTCTTCAGTTTTTGCAAACACAAAGGGTCAAAAAACTCAAAGAGATTCGAAATAGTGTTCGTGATTCTTTACAGAATTTTAAACGATCGGAGCACCTTGAAGCATTTTGTTACATACACTGCGCAAAATGTATTCACACTCAGATGTAGTGCAAGCGTGTGTCGTCATTGGCATATGGCAGTATTGAGTATTGGCTTGGCCCAATTCAAGTGCAGAGTACTCATAGCTTCAAAAGATATTTTAGTCCCGAAATTTATGGTTGTTTAGCACATATACGTTACAGGCTTGTTCATGACAGTTTGCACTGTTTACTGTATGTTAGTTACTCAATAACAGGATTGATCGTCGTAATTGATCGAAATAATGTAGGTGGTCAAAAATATGGTCAAAACATGGACCTGGCATGTGCATAAGAGTCTCAAACAATCTGAAATATTTTCGCAAGCTTCGGTGCAAAGGTCTCTCTCTACCAGGCAACTTTCTCTAGAGGGTCTTGGCACTTTTGCCATTGCCTAACATGTAGTACATATGACACTAAAAACCTAACCTACACGGGTCTCTGCAGTTCATCTTCTATACTCAAGGTCTACTCCTAGTGCTAAAGGACCGTTCTTAAAAACTGATGATGTCATTACCTTGCTGCTCATCTAAATTTCTTATATTAAGTTTTTGGTATATTGGCCACATATAATAGTATTACGACAGAGTATCAAAAAATCAAGTCTTACCCCATGAGCACATGCTTTGGCAGATTTTAATAAAACTTGAGACTCTGTAACTTTTTGATAATGGGTAATCAGTGGTGGTCAGGGAATTGGAGTCGAAGGTCATCTAGGGGTAATTTTGAGGTCATTTCGTAAATGGAAAAAGAATGTTTTTCCCCAAAGGATTCATGCAGTGACAGTCAATCTTGGGTGTTAATCATTGTGATTTATAACTGGTAGTGTAACTGATTCATTAGGAGTGTTGGGGTATTAAATGCCACTGGTCATCTAGTGGTCACTTCAGTACAGCACACATTATGTCCTTATAAACATTGTCCTCAAACCAATTCACACCTACAGTAGCAGTCTTGTGGTAATATGTTTGGGTGTCTCGCAAAAACTGCCAATGCCAGTTGAAATTTTCTTGGGTCTCTTATAAAGGAAAATGAGATACCTTAGATTGTTGGGTTTGGAATGACTGCATTTAACAAAGTCTATTCTGTTTTTTTTTTTCTTTCTAAGAAAATATCTAGGCACATTGCTAATTTATCAAAATAACAAATGTTGAGTAGTTTAATGATTTTCAATGTGTTTTATCTTTTTAAAGATATGGATATCCTGCATACAACATATACACTGGGAGCTATCCAGATATATATATATATATATATATATTTCACTAATTCCCCCCTTAGGGCAAAAGAAGTTGTTGAAAAGTCGACCATAGGGCAAAAAAAAAAAACAGGCGGAAAAATGGATTCCCCTTAACGTTTTCACACACTTTTCATATAGGAATGCGTAAACGTGTGGTAACGTCCTTTTACAGACACAATCTATATGCTATTACTTCAAAGTAGACGAATTTACGGACACGTATCCGTTAACACACACGGATTGCAGGCAATTGAAGTAACGTTGTTTATACCTTGAGGACGTTGGGGGGAAATACATGTATTTTATTATTTTTTTTTTCGCCTTAAGGAAGGAAGATATAAAGACTTTCGCCTTAAGGGGGGAATTAGCGTTATATATATATATATATATATATATATATATAACGTTATTTCAATGGCCTGCCATCCATGCGTGTTAACAGATAGGTGTCCGTAAATTCGTCGACTTTGAATTTATAGCATATAGATTGTGTCTGTAAAAGGACGTTACCACACGTTTACGTATTCCTATATCCAAAGTGTAAGAAAACGTTAAGGGGAATCCGTTTTTCGCCCTATTTTTTTTTTCACCCTTTGGTCGACTTTTCAACTTCTTTCGCCCTATGGTGGGAATTAGAGAAATATATATATATATATATATATATATGTATATATATATGCTAACTACTACAAGACAAGTTGTGCAAATGTTGAGGAGAGCAATACTCCAGGAGAGCAAAATAGTATTTGTGCTTTAGCGACAGTTTTGAGCATTGACTATCCCAGGAGAGCAATTCAGTGCTCTCCTCGATTTTTAAAAAATGAAGGCCTGAAGTACATACTGAACTATGTTCTATAATTGTGTTCTCTGTGTATTTCTTCTTGCTTTTGTCATTTCTGGTGAGTATGCTCATGTCAAGCCTGTAAGTGCAACTGTGTTTTGAATGCAGAGCATATGCAGTATTAAGCTGACATTCTAAATGGTTTTCACTTTTACACTTTTGTGGAAAGAAACAAGGAATGAAATGAAATAAAACTAACAGAGCAAAAACAGTGAGAACATAAATTGCTGTATTCTTGGCAGAAGTCTAAATGGCTATTGATCTTTTTCTTTTCATTTCAGATAATTAAAGACAGAGTAGAACTTCATAATTCAAGGGAAATGTTTGCATGGAACCACCCTCCTGGGGCCCTCCTCATAAACCCTCAGTTCAATAGACACCGTGCTGCCTTTCCATTTTATACCCTCTATGAGGGTGCCCTTCCTTCAGAGAAATTCACCGCTGTCATCTTAGCAAGGACACCAATCATTTCCATTTCAGCTCCTATTATGAGATTAATGTCCAATGTTGCCAATTCCAACTATGCAGCTAAGGTAAGCAAAATAGTGAAAGTGCTGCAAACACAATAAAATGGGTAAATGAGGTTTACAAACATGTAGATGAAGTTTAATAGTATCATGACTTTTAGATTACCAAACCAGGATCATTTTGGAGAATCTAACTATGCAGCTTCAGTAAATGCAATTGTCAAAATTATTAAAAGTTGCTTAAGAAAAGTAATTTGAAGGCAAATTATTAAAGCTTGTAGCTATCAGATTTATTTTGATAAGTCTTAACAGAAAAAATGAATATGTACCTATATTGTATAAAGTTCTATTATTAAAATATGTGTGGATCTAATCTTGTGCTTAAGATCAGAGCTGTGCTGGAGATCATTGGCAGACATTTTACAGGTGGAGGGGAGGGGGGCCGAGAGGAAACAGTGAAAGGTCTTTGCCGTGAAGTTTCCCTAATTGCCAAACAATCGTGACATGAATTTTGCCCTGAAAAACAATAACTGCCCTGAAATGGACCTTGTACGTCTAGGCTTAAGATTAAAGCGGGTAGTGTAAAAGGAGAAAACCTTGGTCAGGATCTGATATTTTGGTGAGGGGAGGGTCTGACACAGGGACAAGGTTGTAGTGTTCCAGGTTATTCTAGACTGATGCCATTGTTAATCCCTGTTGTCATAGCACTCTTTGATTGGCCAGAGACAGAATGGATCCCCTGAGGTTTTTGCTTTAACAAACCATTTATAAATACTTAGAACTCCTGTATTCTGTTCACCTGGTAGAGTTTTTTCTCTCATAAAGGTATTGCATGCAAAGTGATTTCAGAATTGATATACTGTGGGGACAAATAGAATTTCCAGCCTTCTTTACACTTGAAAAATAAAACTTCAATGATAATAATAGCTGTGATATATACATGACTTTACTGTCTGATAAAGTTCTGTATTCAAAGCATCTTCCATGGTCAGAGAAGAACTGAAAATGAAAATAAGTAAAAAATCAATTGGATTATCCTTGAAAAAATGGCAAATACAATTAAGAGATTGGTGTTTCTTTAGAAGTCACCCTGGGGACTTTGATCTTTACCTCAAGTAGGAACAAATTAAATTTAAAAGGAGAAAATTTAGGGAGGAAAGGTTGTATGTATAGATGAATGGTGTGCATAGTATTGGTAGCCATGCATGTTTACATAGGAGTGGTTGGAATTTAACGGAAGGAGGTTTTGGGGGACAAAAAATAAAAGAGTCTATTTGGCTTCTCACTTACCTCTTATCTACATTATTTAGCATATATATCTTTCACTTTGCTGTTTTTCACTTGCTATGTCTGTAACACGCTTAATCTGGCTTTTGTCTGGCCTGTAACTGCCCGGTAAGCCTCCGGCTTATCTGGCTTTTTCTCTCTCCGGGGCTTTGTTGTTGTAAGCGTGTTACTCACATCAAGGGAAAAACAGCAAAGTGAACGATATAAGCACTAAATAATATATATATATATATATATATATATAGAGAGAGAGAGAGAGAGAGAGAGAGAGAGAGGATGACAGGGAGTTTTCGTGATTACTGGTGACTTTAGTTGAACTGAAACCCTAAGAGGATGGAGGATGGTGTCTGACTTGGTTTGTCAAAGGATCATGAAGATTGGATTTATTTGTCATCCTAACCATGTATTGAAACATCCCTGTATCTTGTATCTCCTCTCATTACATGTATCTTCCATAATGTTATAGAACATTACATAATTCAGTGCAAATAAACCGACAATTAGTTACCAAAATATTGTCACCTGATTCAAAGAAGCCATTTGTGAATTGGAATACTAGGGTTTACCAATAAAACATTGGGTTGATCTTATTTTCCTTCTAAATTTTTACAGCACATCGGTAGTTTTGCAGTTTGGTTGAAATTTTGGATGACTTGAATAAGCCATATAGTTCAAACCTTGAAACTTGTAAATAGTTATATATAGAGACACAAATATTTTAATGTTGCTTTTATTAAAATGGAGTAAAATGAGTTCAGTTATAGCAGTCCATGTTTGAGATCACTTTAAGTCTGAACTAACAAAGGTTTTGCACAGCCATGTTCACATTTGGCAGTATACAAATGTTCATGAGTGTGATAGTATGAATGATTTCATGAGTCGAAATATTGAACGCTCTACTTAACTCCGCAATAGTATGAATAATTTCGTGAACTGAAAGATTGAAAGTTCTATTCAACGAGGCGAAGCCGATTCGAGTAGAACCTTCAGTCTTTCAACCAATGAAATTATTCATACTGTCACATGAATGGAAGACATATTTGTTTTATATGACACCTGACTTCCTAAATAGGCCAGATTTTGGTCAAAATTTGATTCAAGGAGCAGATAGTGCCAGACACCGTGTGTTATTCTAGACTTACCCATGATGGATAACACACGACCATGTGATAGTGCCAAATAACCCATGGCATGTGACCACCAATCCTCCAATCAGATGTAGAGGAATTAATAAGGTTTTATATAATAGGAGTTGCTCAACATTTGTGACAGGAATCAGGACTGGTAAAAATGTTTATTTCCTGGCAAAACATGTGCATCTCCTATCAAGCAAGTCAAATTTCCCACAAGTTTTACTTTTTATGTGTACACTAATCAGCTTCTTCCAACTGCCCAAGTTTCCCTCCAAAGGCTGAAATTTCTGTGCAAGGAGCTTTCCTGACTCCTCATTTTATTTCACCCACGGTGAGAATGCTGGAAAGGAAACTCCTGTGAAGCTAGCTGATTCTGGCCTGCTTTTGCTAGCCTCTATTATTATCAGAAAAGTAAAATTAAAAATGGTCCAGAATTAAAAAAAATCCTTCAGATTTCAGTCAAAGTGAAGTTCCTACCTCCTGTGTCATATTCTGGTGCCAAAACTGATTGGTGGTTATATCAGATACCAGTTGTCAAGTCAACTATCTCTGCAAGCCCTTCCCATGAGGTCTTAGGTGGTAGTACCTCTCCTGTAAATCATGGTTGATTGCTGATGAATTTCTAGTCAATGTAAGCCTGGTTATTAATTTTACTGGATAAAATTAAAAATATAAAGTGTAACTTTTAAAACAAGAAATCACAACCAGGAAATGTTCTGTTGCAACCAATTGACCAATAAGGCCTGGAAGGCTTTAAATACTGTATGATCTGTGAAGTCAATACTTTGGCAAATATTATTATGGTATGCTCAGTGCTAACTGATAGTGACTTTATGGAAAGCAGGCTTGTAAAGATTTTTAAAGTAGATTTCAGTTCTAAAAGAGTTGCCACTCTGATATAAATCATTCACTTTTATTCCCTTCAGTGAGCATTTAATGTCAGTAGACCTCTTTAGCATCACATCCCAAATCTGATGATAACTGGTCTTCTAACCTGCTGATCCAATTTATTTTCCTTCAACCATCAGCATGTTGGTAAGACTTTTGAGACCCCCCAAAATTTGGAGTTTTTCCACTTCTCATAGGTTTCCTGATACAGTACATGTTCTGCTGTATTTTTTGTGTTTTCATAATCTGTATTTTAAAGCTTTCCTTTCCTTATTTTTAGTTTATTCGTATTCTCCTATCGGTTGTTCTAGGGTGGTTCTCGGTTCTTAAGTGAAGAGAAGTATCCCATAGCCAAATATACAAATTTAGTGGAAAACACAGTCTCATTATCTCAACTTTGTAGTGACTATATTTTTTTAATAGCCTGCAATCCAATAACATGGTATAATTTCCACCCATGTTCTGTTTTGTTGTACAGTATATATACCAAAGGTTAGAAGGTCAGGTGTTAGCTTTACCACAACTGCATAGGTCAGGATGAAAAGAAAAGTTGACATACATTTGTGCTGAGTTTAGGATTGAATCTCTTTGCAAGAAGCTTCTCCTAAATTAAATTTTATTCACGCTTGAATCTCTGGAGAACCCTCAGTAGTGCTGTAAATTACATTACCTGAAGCGGAGACTCAGAATGCATTCAGCGACACCCCATTATTTTGTGCCTGAAGGATTTAAAATGCAAGAAATGTGATGGTATATAACCATACATTTACAATACTGCTGTAAACTACAAAGAGCTGCATATCCTCCTCAAGGTAGTAAATGACTCCCTTTGCCCCAGCTGATAGCCCATAATCAGAGAGAGTGTTTACGTCTGAGAGTATTAGATTCCTGCTGTTATAGGTCATGTGAGGTAGTTTCTCATTGCTTTATTTGCAAGAAACCCCTTCCGCTTGAAGTTTTTCAGCATTTAGCTGGTAATGTTACTTTTCAAACAAAAAAGTACAATGGAAGGGTATTTTTTATGTGTTTTGATGGTGATTTGCTTACATCCCCTGCAGGTTGTCATCATTTGGCAGGTTGGAAAACCCCTACCTCCAAAAAACAGGTGGCCAGACCTCCCTGTTCCATTAGCAGTAGTGGAGTCTGATCCTAAGGTAAGCATCTAATCTGGCTTAATTCTCAGAGGAGTGAGAGAAGATGGAGAGAGATTGCTGGAATGTCTTAATTGTTTATTTGGTGTGATGTGGAGGTCATGATAATTTTGGTTTGAATGTGAATTTTGTGACAGGGAAAATACAGGATTCCAGAAAATGTTGGCAGAGGTATATCTTAGAAAAACAGTAAGCAAACGGACAAAGCAAAATAATTCAGAAATGAGGGACAACTGTAGGCATGAATAAAAGTACAGTATAGAAATAAACTTTGTACCTTAATGTACTCTGTGACAGTGTGAAAAAGTGCATTCCACTGTTAAGAGGGTTCCTTTATTTCATCGGCAGTTGGTCTAATCCAAAGTGTTGTTGAATCTGAACTTTAGAAATCTGAAGAAAAACATTTGTCAGAATTATTTTATGTAGCCTTTCTTGCTTCAAAGGAATCAATTTTGGGATAGAGGGTAAATCACAAAAAAGGGAAAATCATTTCCTACACTAACTCCATACAATAGATGAATTTGCAATTTATATTCTGACAAACTTCTTATTTATGTTTTATTATCAACCCTTAGTAGCCAAACCTCTTGTGGATCAACCCCTAGTAGGTTGATCTTAAGTACATCAACCCCTAGTATATGAACCCCTAGTAATGGATCAGTCACTAGCAGGTCAACCCTTAGTAAGTCAATCCTTAGTAGGTCAACCCCTAATAGATCAACTCCTAGTTGGTAAATTCCTACTTAATCAACCCCTAGTAATGAATCAATCCTTTAGTTGGTCAACCCATAGTAAGTCAATCCTTAGTAGGTCAACTCTTGATAGGTAAAACCCTGGTAGGTCACCCCACAGTAGATCAACTCCTAGAAGGTTAACTCCTTGAAGGTCAACCCCTAGTAGATCAATCCCTAGAAGGTCAACCCCTAGTAGGTCAACCCTTAGAAGGTCAACCCCTTGTAGGTCAGCCTTTGAAGGTCAACCCCTAGAAGGTCAACTCCTAGAAGGTCAACCCCTAGTAGGTCAACTCCTAGAAGGTCAACCCCTAGCATATGTTGTGAACAAAATGCTGCTGTTGATCCAACCCCTAGCATATGTTGTGAACAAAATGCTGCTGTTGATCCACCCAGCCACTCACTGGTAACAACAATAGGGTGGGTAGCAAAACTACCAAATTTACTAGATGGTTTTCCTTTTTTTCAACACGTTTTGAATCCCCCTCTCTGTATTGCATCCCATTTGGGATATTTTCTATCAACTGGTAATCTGATGACAATCAAAAATTTTATCCTGCTAAATTACTTTAAGAAGATGGTTTTATTCCATGAATTGAAAATCACATGAAACTGAAAGTTTCTTGAAATGTAATTACATTTTATTATATAAAAGCTTGTTAATTTTGTCTAATCAGATGAGGTTCATATTTGCAATGATAAAGGACAACAAATGTTGGTGCATGGATGAATAAAAAACCATCAACTGTAGTGCACAAATTTTTGACTGAATTCTCAGAAAAGGCTCTTGGTTGATATTCAAGTAGTATCCCTACTATGATGAAAGTCAAGAGGTCACAGTAGTTTCTGTAGTGATAAAATTTCAATAGTGTTTGTTGTGGAATAAATTTCTTAGTAGCAGACTTTCCATTGTCAGTACAAGTGAAGTGTCTGAATGTGAATATGAATAGATAAACAATCAACAGTGAGTGTGAGTACAAAGCACCAGTTTAAGTGTTGGCTTCATTGAGTATGATCATGGAAGTACTACCTCCGAGGTAGTACTTCCATGGTATGATTTCAGGAGCAGTTGAGACTCCTTTCAGAAGAGTGACCCCCAGGGCTGGGAGTATTGTTGGAGCTGCCCTTATAGTCCTTGTTGAATGTAGGATAAGTCAACAAGAGTCTTGGGGTCATACTGCTGCTGGCTAAGAAGGCTTACTGTCAGTCTTTGTTAAAATAGACAGTCCAAGGAAATGCATTCTATTTGCCTTTTGTAGTGAAGGGAGTGGGGGATGTAGGTGGGTGATAGAGAAGGGCATCTTGTGGGTTGCATTGGATATCAATTTAGGTAGTTCTTTGTCAGGTCCATTTTTGACTATTAGCATATTGCAGTATATGCACTTCTACTTTCATAGGTGGTACAGTTTATGTGAAAATTTGATGTTCTACCAAAATATGGCAGTCCAGATGCTGGAACAAGAAATGGCATCTCTGTATGAAAATATGTATTCCACATACCAGCTAATACAAAGCTTAGCTGATTGCCTCCCTAATGAACTGTCATTTTGTGGAAACCTCCTAATATGACTGGAAATTTTAAGTTGGGATGAAGCTTGCAACTATCATAAGGCAATGTTAAGGAGTGAAATGTGAATAATGGCAAGACCTTGCAGTGCTGCTATGCTATGTATTGTGAAATGCCTATAGCCTCTCCGCGAACTGTTTGTTTGCATTTAAAGTAGCAACATGTTAGAGCTGTATATGTTTGTACTTTATTGTTGTATGTTTGTACTTTAGGTATTTTACCAGGAATTGTCAACAATTTTACTGCCTGTTTTTATGCTATGAAGAAGGATATCTGGAGATGGGAATGACTGACACTTTTCATAAGTGGTGTATAGATTTGTCATGATGAGAGGAAGAACCCTGTTGTTTTTGGTGGAGGTTAAAGCTCATTTGAGGTCGCCAGGGGTTAAACTGTGAAAACCTTGTAAATGGCTTGTAAACACGATATCTCAAGGTAGCAATGACTCACACTTTTCATATTTGGTATATAGATTTGTCATGTTGAGAGGACAAACCCTATTGTTTTTGGTGGAGATCAAAGGTCAGCTGAGGTCACCAGAGGTCAAAAGCGGAAAACCTTGTAAACATGATATCTCGAGATAGGGATGAGCAACACTTTTCATATTTAGTGTATAGATCTGTCATGTTGAGAGGGAGAACTCCATCATTTTTTGTGGCGGTCAAAGGTCATTAAAGGTCACCAGAGGTTAAACTGCGAAAACCTTGTAAATGGCTTGTAAACACAATATCTCAAGATAGGAATGACCAACACTTTTCATATGTATTATGTAGATTTGTCATGTTGAGAGAAAGAACCCTGTTGTTTTTGGTTGGGTTCAAAGGTCATTTGAGATCACCAGAGGTCAAAAGCCGAAAACCTTGTGAACACAATATCTTCAGGTAGCAATGACTGACACTTTTCATATTTAGTATGTAGATTTGTCATGTTAAGAGAAACAACTGTTGTGATTTTGGTGGAGATCAAAGGTCATTTGAGGTCACCAAAGGTCAAAATCCAAAAACCTTGTAAATAGATTGTAAACAGGATATCTTGGCATGGGGCCGAGTTGGCATGAGGCAAGCATGGCATATTGGGCGAGTTGGCATAGTGGGCAAGTTGGTATTGGGGCGAGTTGGTATGAGGGCGAGTTGGTATGGGGTGTGTTGGTATGGGGCAAGTTAGTATAGTGCTGAGTTGTCATGGGGGCGAGTTGGTATGGGGCGAGTTAGCAGTGCTGAGTTGTCATGGGGGCGAGTTGGTATGGAGGCCAGTTGGCATGGGGCGAGTTGGTATGGGGTGTGTTGGCATGGGGCGAGTTAGCATAGTGCTGAGTTGTCATGGGGGCGAGTTGGTATGGGGCGAGTTGGTATGGAGGCCAGTTGGCATGGGTCTAGTTGGTATGGGGTGTGTTGGCATGGGGCGAGTTAGCATAGTGCTGATTTGTCATGGGGGCGAGTTGGTATGGGGCGAGTTGGTATGGAGGCCAGTTGGCATGGGGCGAGTTAGCATAGTGCTGAGTTGTCATGGGGGTGAGTTGGTATGGGGCGAGTTGGCATGGAGGCGAGTTGGCATTATGGGATGAGTTGGCATGGGGGCTAGTTGGTATGGGGCGAGCTGGCATGGGGCGAATTAGCATGGTGCAGAGTTGTCAAGGGGGCGAGTTGGTATGGGGCGAGTTGGCATGGGGGCGAGTTGGCCAATGGGCGAGTTGTCATGGGGGCATAGTTATCATCGGGCCAAGTTGGCATGTAGGGTCACTTTTTCCTGGGATCTCACAGTATCAAGAAAAATTCTAAACAAGATTTCGGTACAAAGAAATAAAAGAATTTCTTAGAAGAAAAATTTGTTAACATGTTGAGTGAATGTATTTTGTCTGTTTGGCTCTTGTCAATTTCCAAACCACAGTACACAAAACATTTTACAAAGGCAAGGAATCACTAAGCCTTTTGGCTTTCTGGTTCCTCTAGTAAAGATGAAACCAGTTGGGTTTTAAGATCAGTGTTTAAAACACGTTATAAGGATCAAGGTCATTAACATTAATTTGGAGGCAGTTGTTGTCTTTCCCTTTTGTGTCAAATGTAAGTTTAAAAATTATTAGAAACCGTAGGCCAAAATGCTCTTTGGCAAGTGGAAGTACCAGACTCAGTGTTTTAAGCATTTATATAATGACAACATGGCCATCCTGGTTCTAGAGCCAGCTTTTTTTTTTTTTTTTTTTTTTTGTAGCTTATAAATTTATTTTCATTGGTCTTTTATACATCTACTGTTACATTTTACATGATATATTATAGTCTGAGGAATAAAAAAATTCATAACACATAAGTTTCACCAGACAAATTATCAAGACGTGTGAACATGGTGTAGGCAAAAATGCAGGAGGAGTTGGGTCGTAGGTAATCCTGTGGTGCTGTTGGTTTTTGCCAGATGGTTGGCAGCTAATGGTATTCATATGTAAATAGTAGATAAGTATCAGAGCTTGTAGATTCCTAAACCAGGTGAGTTATGGGAAATTTAGGAGTATTCACATCTTAACTTTGCATGGAATTGACAGATTTGTATATTCTTTTGATCAAATTATGTGCTTTTAAGAAATTAAAATTATACTGTGGTGTATTTTGTGTTTGCACATGAAGATGTCACTTTAAAATTTTGTTTTAACAGTAAGGGTTAGCTAGTTACCCCAGCAAGCTGTGATTTATCGAGAAGTGCTTTTATGTCATGAGCGATGTTGCTTGCCCTGGTCTGGCTGGTGGGGGATTTGTTGAAGCCGGATTAGCATTAATGCTTATACTCACATGTTTGGTATCTGCATTGGAGCTAAAGCCAAAATTTCATGTTGTTTAGATGAAAAATCTTGTTTAGATGAAAAACCTCATAAAGATTGAAAAACCTTGTGTAGATGAAAAATAACATGTACTTGTACTGCATACCCACAGTTGAGACCATTCACTTGTAGTTTTATTGCATGATGACATCTTTAGTACTCAGACAATAAGTTTGTGCACTAAAAGTTTTTGCACAAACTTTTTAAAAGGGAATAAGCAGTGGCCCTACACATACACTGACATGTGAACTAAATGTTACAAAGTTCCTCATATTTCTATCGCAAGAATCTTTTGTAATGTTTCAGAACAGTAAGAGATGGTATTCCCAAGTTAATCAAAGAGGTTATTTTGCACAACTTTTAAAATTTAGTTGCAACATTGTTGTTACATGGGTTAAAAGAGCCATTCATCAATTAGGATATGTGGATATATGAATTTAATTTGGGGTGACTGCATTTTCTCTTTATGTAGATAATATCTGTTATGCTATAAAGTGGTCTGATATCAACAAAGGAAGGAACCAAGTGTTCATTGATTCTTTTACAAGCAGTACTTTCACAGACAGGAATTTTCCTGGAATTATATTTCATTCAGTAGGAAATTCTGCAGCCTGGATTTCCTTCCTGTTTGCCAGCTGTCATAAGAATTGATTCTTTCATAGTTGGACACAGAAGTATAGGCACTATTACCATATGCATCATTTAAGTTTCCTCCCAACATTCCTATGTGACTTGACTTTAAAAATGGGCAAGTGCAATCTGTTCGGAGGTGAATTAAAAAGATGTGATAATATATCAGTTGGCAAACATTCCATAAAATTGGTTAGAATTTTAAACTGATGCCCAAATTACTGTACCAGTGTGTTCCAATTGGTTCACCACAGTCACAATACTGCAGGAAGACCATTTTTGATGACCCACAGATGTAAATATTTGAATGTTTTCTGCCTGTCTCTGCTCACCTGAGCAATCAACCACTTATTCTTTGTTTTGTCATCTTGTTGACATTCTTTGGTATAAGATTTCGTTTTGTCATAACAAAGTGACAACCGTAGGGATCGTATATTAGTAAGCACTGTATTATATTGTCCTTGTAATTGATTCAACCCTGACTTACAGGCTACTATCACCCAAATTGTTATGAATAGCTTCCTAAATTGGCGATGAAATCTATCGTCTGTTTATAGCGAGAAGCGTAAAATTAAGTCTTCTGAGTGGACATGGAGGTTTTGATGGAGTCGCTTTCACTTTATAGTGTGTATTTTATGTTGATACAAATACAGTGTAAAGAAAACTTAAACGGTGCCCTTATCATTAGTACTGATGATTTCATTTGATACAAGATCCTAGTTTTGTCAGGATGACTGTAGTCATGGAGAGCCTGAAAATTTTAAAATGGTTTTCAAATTGTGAAGCACTAAGTTCTGATAAAATCAGATATTGAATGTCTCCACATTTCAAAGTTTGTAAGAACATTTATCAGTCTCTACTTTTAGGACAACAAGATATTCTTTGGTTAATCTATCTTTCAGAATTATGTGGACATTTGTGCAAATTTATATTTCAATAGTTAATGCAATGTTTCTTAATAGACAAACATGCGTATTTTCTTTCATGGCAGGAACTGAGTACCAGGTTTGGGAATTATGATGTAATTGAAACAGATGCAGTACTGAGCCTGGATGAAAATGCCAAGTTATCAACTGATGAGGTAGGAGAACCTTACACATAAAGCATTGATTCAAATTAACTAAAATAATGGAAAATGAAAATGAGGAAAGAAAACCTAGGAAGTCACTATTATGTAAGTGATATTGTAATGTCTATGCAAAGCAAGCATTTTTTCCTACATAAAATATTTGCAAAGATTTCATGAATATTAAAGTGAACTTCCCTGACTTGGTAATTTTGAAGTGTTCAAGTGTACAAATTATGTTATGGTGTTGCTTTTACCTTGAAGTTGTAGAAGCAATATGGTTACAGCAACCTGAACTCATTTCATCCTCCTATTTATGGAGGTTTAATGTCAAGCAAATCAGTCATGATTTTATGTCTCACAACAAATGTGTGACTTAATAGCATTGTGATGTATGTTATGTATGCATCTGATTTATAAAGCAGGAGATGTTAACAGCAAAATTGTTGTACCATTCTACAAAATAAAGCATCATTTCAAAATCCCAGGCTGCATTAATATCCTGCTATCATTATTGATTCCTTGCCGAAGGCAGGCAAGGAATCTATGCGATGGTGATGTCGTGTATGTGTGTGTGTGTATGTACGTGCGTGTGTATGTGTGTGTATTTGATGCCTAGCTTGTAAACACGATATCTCAAGATAGCAATGACCGACACTTTTCATATTTGGTATATAGATTCATTATGTTGAGAGGAAGAACCCTATTGTTTTTGGTGGAGGTCAGATTTCATCTGAGGTCACCAGAGGTCAAAAACCCAAAACCTTGTAAACACGATGTGTCAGGTTAGCAATGACTGGCACTTTTCATATTTGGTATGTAGATTGGTCATGTTGAGAGGAAGAACCTTATTGTTTTTGGTGGAGGTCAAAGGTCATTTGAGGTCGCCGGAGGTTAAATGTCAAAGACCTTGAAAATGGCTTGTAAACATGATATCTCAAGATAGGAATGACTGACACTTCATATTTGGTATGTAGCTTTGTCATGTTGACAGGAAGAACCCTATTGTTTTTGGTGGAGGTCAAAGGTCATTTGATGTCACCAGGGGTCAAAAGCCAAAAGCCTTGTAAACATGATATTTCGAGGTAGGAAAGACTGACACTTTTCATATTTGGTATATAGATTTGTCATGTTAACAAAGAGAACCCTATTTTTTTGGTGGAGGTCAAAGGTCATTTGAGGTCACTGGAGATAAAACTGCGAAAACCTTGTAAATGGCTTGTAAACACAATATCTCG
>WURT03635610.1:0-20139 GCA_009936505.3 Holothuria glaberrima | reverse complement strand
TTTTTTTCTTTTGTACCCCTATGTTTATGGGGGGTCTGCCTGTACAAGCTTGTAAGGTTTTTTCAGACCTCCCCCACAATATTGTGTTTATGTAAATATTGTAACATAAGTAAGTATATATTATAGTGGAAATCTTTTTCAATACAATACAATACAATACATGAGGTCTATAAATGAAGTAAGACAGAGCCTCATCTGCTACTGGCATTCCATTTTTGTTTCTTCCAAACAGCTGTTTCATGTAAGGTACCCATCGTTACCAATGGATATGTGTATGGATGCAGTGGTGATATTGTCACTTACCAAACGAAGTGTTCCTTCAGCTGTAATGTGGGATTCCAGGGAGAGAATGGTATAAACGTTGTAGAAAGAGGGTGTAAGGCAGACGGCACCTGGAGCGGATCCCAAATAAATTGTTCACGTATGGATAAAATTAGTGTAATTTCTTACGCTTGATTAAAATCTTCCATCTGAGAAATTTTATAATAACTAACCATTAAAATCACTAATTATTCCTTTACAGCCATTGAATGTCGAGGAGGATTCCAACTACAACATGGATCCATAAGTCCTGAAAAATGCTCTCAAGAAATACTTTTACCATTCTCTGCAACTTGTCAATTTACCTGTAATGACGGATTTCGTCTTGATGGACCCAGTGTCATAACATGCACTTTGATGGGAACATGGAACACAGGACGCAAATCTGTCTGTATTGGTGAGGCTGTTTTTTTATTCCTTTGTGCATAATGTGACGCAGATGGAACATGACATTGCCAGCCATTATCAAAAAAGAGGGCATGATGTATATAATTGTATAAATAATATAATAGAGCCTGCGCGCCTAACCGGTAGGTTATAACATAACAAATCATTTGTTTTCCCTAGTAACGTGTCCTGTTGTTCTTGCATGTTTTCATTTTTCTGACTTGATCAATTTAAAGCCAAGTAAATAAATCTCCTTGATAGCAGCATAGAATATTGGGAGCTCCCGATGGCTTGAAATGTGGGATGCGAAGCACTGGAAGTCTGTGGCGAACTAAAGGTGTCCAAGAGCACGACTCCAAAGAGTATTTGAAAGTTACAAAACCCTTTTATCAGTAGAAATTCCTGAAATGATAGCACTAAATTCAATAAAGTTAGGTAAAAAGGCTAATGGAGGAAAAATGAGGTCCCTTAGACTCTGAACCCCATTTTACGTTTATGTCTACATTTAAAAGAAAATTCTTGTTTCATCCGTAGATAAAGAACCACCAAAATTCAATACATCTTGTCCCAGGTACATCCACCTATTTGCAGAAAGTGGCACCACTAAAGCTATATTGCGGTATGATGAGCCTACTGCAACAGATAACTCAGGTGCTGACATAGTAAACATAACAAGGTACTTGTACTTTACCACTTTTTAGTGTTCACCAAAGATAATTTATGAAAGGTTGGCAACAGATATAAACTGCATTTAAGAAAAAATAAACTCAAGATTTTGAAAATAGTTATTACTTGTGATACAACCAAATAGTACAATTATCGCTTATTTCTTACATGTAAAAATACAGTACATTATTAGTTTATTAGCAAACTCATCGTTTTATCACCGACGAACGATGTGCTATAGCCTCGAGAAAGCTTATTCTACTAGGGTCCAAATAACATTCTACTAGGGTCCAAATAACAGCTCCCTGTTTCTTCAGTATCTTAACTTAAAAGCATCTCAGTGGTTCGGTATATTTTTAACAGTCACCTAAAGAGGACTGGCATGCTTTGTAGGGAGGAGACGTTAAACCACAAAACTGGTAAGAGTAACTAGAAAATAGTGCCAATTTTGATGCTGAATGAGGGCTTTGAAATACAATGGGATTACACTGAGCGATTTAAGCTCAACTAGATGTTCTGGGTATAGGTACTTCACCAAAGTACTTGTCCATGCCTACAGAACAATTGAATTGGTCAAACTGGTTAGAAAACGAACAAATATAGCTTCTATATTATAAGTAAGAAGCCAGCGAATTTTAATGTGAAAAGAGAGTATTATCCAGAACTACTGCTGAAGAGGGTTTAGTACCCCCAAATCACAGATCTAGTAGGAAAATTTTGCACCAGTCGGCAAAATGAAGGAAAGGGAAGAGAAAAAAGAAGGGAAGTAAAAAAAAATATTAACTCATGTCGTGTTATTTGAAATCCGTCGAAATCACATGAAATTGGTTATACCGTTCGAGGAAACTGCACAATAAGATTTTCATACATGTAAATAGTTGTTAGAGGAAGTGTGGTATCGTGTCACGGTGAGACAACAAAGTTTTACACCAGTCAGCAAAATGAGGGGAAGGAGAGAGGAAACGAAGGGAAGCGAAACTATTAAGAGGAAAGAGAGAGAGGAGGAAAAGGAAAGTAAGAAAAAAGAGAAAAAGGAGAAGGGAGGGGAGCACGTGAAAATGGAGCAGAGACGAAAGAAGAACAAAAGTGCCCTTACATGTGTGTACAAAGAGAGGGTCGTTACGAAGGAGAAGTTGGATATTATGAAGACTTAGACAACCCACGTCGTAACATTAGAAAAAATTCGTAGAAATCATATGAAATTTACTATACCTGAATATATTCGTTGGCGGGAACTGCACTGCGATAAGCTTCTCATATATGCTAAATGTTGTTACAGGCAGTGTGGTATTGTGTCACGGTGAGACGACAAACTTTTACACCTGTCGGCAATATGAAAGAAAGAAGGGGAAGTAGGGATGAAAAGGACAGAAACAAGGGAGGACTAGAAAGGCAGCCGAGCATGGTTTGAGGATGGTGTGACAGCTTCCTTGTTTTAGGGAAGAACTTCAGGCACCTATTTCACCATACTGGCATCTAGAATTATACGGAAAACCCATCTGAGCGCGAGTCAAGTCTTTCAGTCCACAGAAAAAGCCTACATGAGTAGACTTGATGGTGGGAAAGTCCAACTAGAGTCATGGCGTACCAGAAACCAGCTGGTTTCCCCTGCGAGCTGGCAGACGATGAACAAAGTGACAAAGATATGCTCTAGAGTGAAAATTTATTCAGTGTAAAACGTGTAGGATTAGGTATGGAAACGTGGGGGCAGTGGTGCCGTCACAGGGGAGAGCGGGGGCCTGGGAACCCATGCCCAAAAGCCATTTCGGAGCTTTCCCGTTATCTTTTTTAAATGAACCCATGAGGCGTTTCATCTATAGATTTTTTTAGAGGATGGATCTACTTCCATCATTTTTTTTATCACAAATCGTTCGCAAACTATCGAAATTATCGTTAGTCCTACCAAACTATCAAAGTGTTTTGTACGTTTTAACGTACGGATGTCGCCTTTTCCCTTCAAAACCGTTCCACACGCATTTGTTCAAAGGTACGTATATGGTTTTTGAAACAATGCCGATACAAAATTGTCCTGCTTTGTGCCCATGCAATAGTCACGGTTTACACTCCATGCCTGATGACCATTACCAAAATGATAATAGGCAGAAATATTCTGGAAAAACTATTTTCTGAGAACGTTAAGTTCAACCTTCTTATGCGTCAAGAAGTGATTATGTTACAATCTTACATTATAGGCAACATTTGTAGCGTGATATTCATAATTTAAAGTTTATTACTCATTGTGGGATATTTTTGAAACGTCATTAAGTGCATTTCTCCAGAACAAGCATAATGAAATATGCAACTCTTCAATTCTCTTTACCAGTTTGTTTTTCCGTTACTCCCCTCTCCTCATAAGAAGCTGCATATTTGGATTCTCGTCCAAAAGGTTTAACAACAAATTTTGGTTTGCTATCTGGAAGTGTCATTTGGGTGTCTCTAGAAAGCATCACACTAATTTTTCCATTTTGAAGTGACCACAGATTTTCACTGAGAAAGAAACTTTGCCGGTCTCAAGTCTCAAGTCGTCCAAACATGGTGTACCCCATTGGGAATTCCAAAGCGACGTCCCTTGTATGTTTCACTAAATATACTCCGTAAGATTAGTATACGGTAAAAGAGTTCAAAAGGTTATGGCACTCACAACTGAGAACAAATTTTGGTTCTTCTGTTTCTTGGCTATGAATTCAAAACTCTCGCCATTTTGTAATCGTATAATCATATTTACGAGATAAACTTTTAATTTGGAAATGAATTTTAGATATTTTATCTATCACTGTTCCAGTATCGCTTTTCTTTACTACTTTGGTAAGACACCAGAAGTCTAATATTTATAGGCCCATCATTATCTGTGTACCTTTCTTTCCTTTTCAAAGGGTTTTAATTTTACACAATTTTGAATTTTTCTCAAAAAAGATCTTCTCATTTCTATATGGGGGAATATGTCGGTGAAGGTTCTCATATGATAACGTACACTGCTATAGATGAGGCTGGGAACCAGGCAAAATGCGACTTTCACATCATTGTTCGAGGTATGTTAAATTCCGTCTTTAATTTACATTTATGTAAACATTCCCCGACGTGATCTCATACACATGAAATTAGAAAATACAAGAAATCGTGCGAAATTTGATTTTATTTTCTAGTAGAGATTTGCATTATATTTTTCTCCCACATGCAAGTCCTCTGCAGCATTGATGTCTATATTATAGTATCTCTATTCTTGGCATGGTTTAAATACCATGCCGTAAATAAAAGAAATCTGGAAGTGATATATCCAACCTTCTTTAAACTGAAATCAACAGCAAACCTACCACCAGTATTTTATTTTTATTACATTTCTTCTTGCCTCCTACCTCCCTTGCTTTAATTGTTTTGCTATTTCGTGTGTTTTTATGTCTTTTTACATATTTTAATGTGTTTGGATTTACGGTTGTATGTATTTATCTTTGAACTTGTATTTCCGCTGCATTCATGTATTTTGGTTTCGGCTGCAATTTGAATCTGGAATACACAATCTGGAATACACAAAACAGAACATTGGTAGCGTAAAGATTCATCACATTAAATTAAACAGAAAAGATTTTCCTTTTCAAAGCGAGAGAAATCTTTGCAGTCATAATTTTATTGAATGAACGTACTTGCATGCATGTGTATAGAAGGTATGATGTGTGAGTGTGACGCCTGTCTGTCTGTCTGTCTGTCTGTCTGTCTGTCTGCCTGTCTGTCTGTCTGCCTGTCTGCCTGTCTGCCTGCCTGTCTGTCTGTCTGTCTGTCTGTATGTATGTATGTGTGTATGAATGTTTGTATGAATATATGTTTGTATGTATGTATGCCTAGCAAATTACCGAACACTTCACTAAAAGTAGTTGGTGGTATTATCTGGTACTATCAAACGGTTTCTTATGCTATTGACAGTTTTTTTATCATGACATACCTTTCAGAAATGCCTTTTAAACAGGGTCTCTGCGTTTAGTAAGAAGAATCGCATATTTGTTCTGTTGAGTGGCGTAGAAAGACCGTTGTATAACGCTGAGTCAAGCAATGAATGATGGAGGTTGCAACTCCCCCCCCCCCTCTTCATGAATGGTAAAGTGCATTTTGAGTGCAATGAGCAGACATATTTCGTAGGAGATCTGCGATACCTTCACTCATAGGAGTACGCGTTAAATGGTTTCAGAGTCCTGAGTTCATGGAAACCTATTACTTGCTGAAGTTTTTGGAGAATAAAATGGGAAATTTGCTTGGGCAATACAGGTTTTTTTCTGGGAAGAACGGTTCACAACTCCAAGAAAATAATCTCCTACGCCTTGTTTTTGATGAACAAAATTGAAACCAATATCATATAGACCTATTTAAGGGTTTACCACTGGTCGTGGTTATCAAGATGACAACATTTTCATTTCTCACAGGTGCCCTTTTGAAGAGCAGCTGCTTACACAAAATGATACGGACTGAGAAATTGGTTTCCCCATTAAATGCAATTGACTACAAAGAACAGTCTAATCCCTCGCAGCCCAAAGAATACCACTGAGTATCCGTATTATAGTAGCCTACACTCCACATGCTTATATCAATGAGGGCCGGATGAAAGAACCACTGGCTAAGATATGATCACTCATTTTAGAGAAGATGCGAGTATTTAGGCAAAACCATTGATTTAAGCCTACGAAAGAGCTATGAAACAACTAATCAAAATTTGAATTTCGGACGAAAGATAAGCGCAAGGCAATTCATGAGGTTTAGGAAGATTTACATCAAAGCTCTTGTCGACGGTCTTTCAAAAGGAGTTCGTATCACTTTTTATAGACCATGGAAAAATCAAAATACACCTTTTGACTTAAACACACGAAAGCAGAGATCAGAAACAAATCTTCTTTAAAATAGACATGCGGCATATTTGCTATGAGTTTGGAAAAATTTTTGGTTACTGATATGCTGTTCTGATTGAGAATTTTGCCCAATTTTTAGTGAACATCCTGCTATAAAAATGGTTTAATAAAGCCGGGGGTTGGGATGGAGTCTCCATTCACTCTCTCAACTCAGGAATATATAATGTTAATCTTTCTAGCCCCCTCCCCAACAGAACGAATATACTATTTTTCTTGTTAAACGTTTAAGTATCTGTATTTTTCTGAAGAAATGAGTTGAAAACTTAAACATGGATATTAGAGACCGTCTGTAGGACCAGATAATGTCACCACCTACTGTGGGTGAAGTGTTAGGTGACTAGGTTAGTGTAAATTCCACTGCTACAGTCATATTTTTAATTGTTGAACAGCGCCAAAAGTTGTAACCAGACTAAATGAAATGAAACAAACTTAAACGAGACTAGGTTAAATGGGGAAAACTGAAATGAGATGAACTTAAACCTGGAAAACTCAAATACAAAAATATTACATAATGTAGACTCAAATGAGACAACTTAAGTGAGGAAAACTTAGGTGTGAAATCCAAACATGAGGAACATCAAAATAAACGGAATTCAAAGGAAGTTAGCGAAAATGAGACAATAAAAGGAGAAAATCAAATAAGGCAAACTTAAAAAAAGACAAACTGGACGGAACAGCAAACAACACAGTTTGTAAACAAAATAATTGAAGTATCCTCATCATAATGATGTTGTGATTAATATGCGGATGAATCATTAGAAGCTTATTAGTTTTGTAAGGAATTACGAAATGGAAATTATGTTTCATTCTCTTCCAACAGTTCATCGATGTCCTTCTTTGCAAACACCAGCAAGAGGTTCAATAAACTGTCCAAATCAGATTTTGGGGACTACTTGTCAATTCAGCTGCAACGAAGGTTACGAGCAACAAGGAGTAAAAAGCTTAACTTGCGTACTTCAAGGTTCAACGCCAACATGGAATGGTACTACACCAACTTGCAGACGTAAGTAGTCAAAATAAAATAAAAAGCAAAGGATAGGTGTTACCATTAACAATTGAATGGTGTTGTATGAAGACTGGCTAAGGTGTTTTCTATATGGCACCATCTTTAGCTTTACAACCGGATAAGTCAAGTGTTTTTTTTTTTTTATATTGATATTACAGCGGTGATGTGTCCAGCACTTCCTCATCGCCCACATGTACTCAGAACAGGCTGCAACGGCCTTTCCGAGCCCTATGGTACAAAGTGTGTATGGTCATGTATCTATGGATACCAAGTTACCGGTTCATCTGAGTCGATATGTCAGGCCGATGGAAGTTGGTCAGGGGGTGACTTTACTTGCACAGGTACAAATGGAGTTAAACTTTTACTTTCAAACAATCTTTTCTACTAGTTCCTTAATTAAGACGTTGACTCACTTTAAAGTGAAGGGTTAAAACTGTAGCATTTTTGAAATAGTCCTTCAAACGTTCTGTCAAAAGTTTTGGCCACCAGAAGTTAAGATTTTCAATTATAAACGTTTTCTCAATCTTTTATTTAGAACGGAAGTGTCCAGACATACATCCCCCTGAAGATGTGACATTCACCCCTCATGGTTGTAATATAAATCCATCTTTTGAAGACATTTGTTATTTGAGTTGTGAGAATATCGGGTATAGAATACATCCGTTTACAGTAGAACCCTTTCGATGTGGTGGAGACGGCAAATGGTCACGTGACACGACTAATATCACTTGTCAAGGTAAAGCTGTAAATGCACATGATAAAATAAACCTACCAAAATACAAATGTGTTTTTTTCAATGCCATAAAAATACAAATCCTGGCTCAAAGTGGATCCTTACTGCAATACCTATTTTAATCACGCACAATAGAACCAACTTTTGAACATCACTGATAGCAAAGATGCTTACTTAAGGCTCGTATCATTTTATTTCAAACCCCGACAGATAACCAGGCCCCCTTATTCTTAAACTGTCCAATGGATTTCTTCGTGTACACCGAAAAGGTTTGTTACAAACCCATGTTTCATGGAACATTTCCGCAGAAGACAACTCCAATGAGCATATAAATGTTATATGTGATCGGGAAGTCATGGCTTATCCACTAGGAGAATATCCCACGCAGTGTACTGCCACTGATTTAACGGGAAATGCAGCCACTTGCAGGTTTACATTTTTAGTAAAAGGTAGGATGAAAAATTGCTCATTTATCCACAACTTTGTCCTATTTACGGGGCTTTCGATCGTCACCTTACTTAAAACTTTTTCCTTCTTTAATTTTAAGGAACAAAGTTTTCTTTTAATTAGAAAAAAAATGTTACCTACCGATAGGATTCGAACAACTAAAGTTATATTTTGTTCAAGTTTAGGGTGTTTTGACAACTAACTACAAATCTTTTGCTTCTTTTCTTTTACGAAACATCACCTTTCTTTTAAGTATGCTTGAAAAAAATGTTTGTAACCTTCCTCTAGGACTCAAACAACTTAAGTTATATGTTTGTCCATGTAATGACTTCTTAAAAGGAATCCGTCTTCCTTTGTCACCCTTTTTCATGAAATCATTAAATACAGCTCTTCCTGTCGAATAAGAATTAAATTTTAAAAGCTGCTACAACACATGTTTACTTCTAGCTCGAAAATGTCAACAGCTTTCTCCTCCAATGTACGGAGAGTTTGTCGGGCCATGTTCAAATCATTACGGAAGTACTTGTACCATACAATGTGTTGAAGGTTATAGGCTACAAGGTTCCAATCAAGCTTCATGTGAAAGAGACATAATGACGGACGAAATGTTTTGGGCAAAAGAAATAACCCCGGAGTGCAAGGGTAAGTGAACTTCCCCAAGTGCTGTAAATGGAAATTCAAAAATAATATAACGTAAGTGTTTGATGAATATTTGAATGGTACTCTAAATCATGACCTATGACGTTTTTTTGAGAGTATTTTGGTCCTATGCAATAGGTCAATACTTTTTGTTTTACATATTTGTCTCACTCTCTGGACAAAAACTAGTCTAATAGAAAAACCAATAGTTGATTACTCCTATTGCCTCTTCCAGTATTTAATGCCAGGTATTTTTATTGAGATTATTAATTAAGGCATTGTGTATTAATGAGAATTTATCAAATTCTTTCAATTATGGTCAGCCTGTTACCAATGGTACCACTGTCAGGCAAAATGAATAACGTTTCCCGCATTAACATAATACTTTCAGTACAATTGGCGTACGTATGATTGCGTGTTTACTGAAGAACAGCAGGAGATACATCATCACTTCCTAAACTGTTTATTTTAGTTTCCAGTTGTCCTCCAATACCACAAAGTGTTGTACCTACGAGTGGAGGTGTCTCTCCTGCCCACTGCACAGGAGGAACAAACCCCGTATTCGGAGTGGTATGCACATTTTACTGTGACCATAGCTTTAATCTGAATGGTAACACTAACCAAATTAGGTGTGAATCCGACGGATCTTGGGACATTGATTTAGACACAATCAGTGTAGTTTGCAAGGGTGAGTGGTATGATCGTTTTTATTTCAAATGCACAACAAAACACACTTTTCAGATCTGAAAATGTCAAGTGTGGAATAGAACGCTATATTGATTAGGCCACAAAAGACATATTTATCCTATTTATCCAGGACGTGAGTTTAAAAATTTAACAACTAATATAAAGTAGTAACAAAGCAATAACAAACGCAACCAGGGATTAATGATTAAGCCTCTCAGAAACAGCAGAACGTTGCATTCCCCCAATGATATAAATTTAATAAAATAAAGAAATACCATTAAAAACATAAAAACATTAAAAACATTGGAAAATGTTTCCGTTGATTTTCATTTCTTCGCACAGTAACATTTGGTCCAATTAGGGCTCCTTAAACCTCAATACCACATTTTCACATCAATTTTCCGTTTCTGCCCGTTGATAGTTTAAGTGTTTATTTTCGATTTATGATCACTTTACCTATAGTACTTATGCAATGTTTCCTTGCTATAAATAAATTATAACGAAATTGTGTCTTAGCAAGTACTAAATCTTGTTCTCATTAGTTACATGTTAGGTACTATAAAACCCAAGTTTACAAGAACAAAGTGTAAGGTGAGCAAGATTTAGTAAAATGAAAACAGCCGGTAAAAGACTTTTATGGGATGTTTAAGTACATGTATATATATATATATGTATATATATAGTGAAACGTGAAATAATTTCCTAAACTGATACAAAATATAAACTTGTGGCAGAATTCGTATGTCTAAGTCTAAATTTGACGAATCAGTGTGTTCTTGTTAGTTTTATGAGTTCTTCTTGATAGCTCAAAAATGTGATATCCAAAGAACTGAATTCATGAATAACCGTGGTTTACTCTCATCGAATATTACAGATGAAGTTAACCCAACAATCGTCGTGTGTCCAGAAAATCAGTTTTTGACTCTTTCTGACGGCAACACTGAAGCCGAAGCCTACTTTGACATTCCTTCAGCATCTGATAACTCTAAAAATCCTCTGGTGGTTGAAACAACTCCCGCCGACGTACACTCTCCTTACACAGTAAATGAGACGACTATTGTGACGTACGAGTTTTTTGACCAATCAAACAATTCGGCGAGATGCTCTTTTAAAATATTTGTACAAAGTGAGTAACAACATGGTTTTACAATGTTAAAGTTGACAGTTTGCCATTTTTTGCGTGGGAGGTGTATGAAAAACGTAACAGCTTTATAACATAGGCGTAGGAAGAGGGGGCTGGAGCTCTAGTCAAAATGTCAATGGGCGGAGGTATGCTTCCTCAATTCAAGGACGGAAACATTTTTGTTCCCTATGTAAAAAGAAGTCGCGAGTTTGAATAATCTGCTATACTTTACTTAACATGTAGCCCCAAATTGCTTCCATGGACCCTCGAATATCAAACTTTTTTTTCAAAAGAGAGGAAGACATCTCTCTTCTTGTAACCCTCCCCGTGAACGGCTGTCCCTAAAAGGTTTAGTCCATTTGTCAAAAACAGCTTTCTATTCATCTGCTTTATATCAGGAACTTCTTTTGTCTGAACCACGTTTTGATGTAATGCTTTTGATCAACATAGTAACAAGTGTTGAGATAAATGCATTCATTCTCATCGAAACCTGTGTCTACGAAAATGACTACTAACTCCTTACCCTGATATTGCAAAAAACACAGAACTAGAATGCTTATCAATGTTACTCTATTCATGTCTGTGTGGTTTAACATGTTTCATATAAAAGTAAGCTTTTGAATACTGTACCGAAAGCAAAAAGAATTCATTCAATCGCAGTGGTGTATGTGTGTGAAGGTGTGGGTGTGTGTCTGTGACGTTGATATGAGGAGCCACGAAGTCAAATAGAGATAGAGTCCACACAGATGAATGGCGGAAGCCCCTTATCTCATAATAATTGCATTGTTGGATCCCTAATTAGCATGCGGATGCTGTTCATTGCATTTAAGAAACTTTTTTCCCTTTGCTGGACAGCAAATGTAATTGATTGTCATTGAACATAAAACGATGACAATCATGAAAAATGTAAAACTGTAATCCGCCGGAGAGTAAGATCAGCCACATGGATACATCTTTTTGATTTCCTGCTAAAGACCAAGGGAATCTATACAGACAACCTGGCGAGTGTATGTGTGTGTATAAATATGTCTGTTTTTGTGACGCTTAGCTTGCAAACACGATATCTCTAGATGGCAAGGGTGGATACTTTTCAAACTTAGTTTACAAAATTACGATGTTAAGAGGTACACCCCTTGCGTATTTTGTGGTGCCCAAAGGTCATCTGATGTCACCAGAGGAAAAAAAAACTAAGACATTTAACTCGATATCACAAGGTAGAAAGCATGGATACTTTTCATACTAAAAGTGTGGATACCAAATGGTCAGTAAAGGAACCCTTGGTAAAGGGTAAATTCAATCTGTGTTCACCAGAGGTTAAACTTTGAAAATTTAAAAATTGCTTCTTATGAAGTTATTTCGAGGTAGAAATGATTGATAATATTCACCCTGGGTTATAAATTCGTCATGATTGAAAGAAAAACGTTATCTTTTGAGAAGGTTACATGTCATTTGAGGTCAAACCCGAAAATGTTGTGAGCACCATCTTTCAAGACAGAAAAAGACACGTATAACACTTGGTTTAATCGTATATGACGAGGAAAAAACTGCAAGGTTCTTGGTAGAGATTAAAGGTCGTTTGAGGCCACCTGAAGTGAAACTACGATATGTTTAAGTTTTAAGTCTAACGTTTGAGGGTCAGGAATCCAATTGGCTCATCAAGGACCCTATAACAGAGTGAGCGTGAATGTACAATGGCGAGATTCGCCTTCTCTTTTCGACTAGCCTGTGCTCAGAGGTTAACGAGGCAGGCGTGTCTTAATCGCTCCCAATCCTGCTTCCCTGACCGCCATTTAACGTCCCAATCTGACGGACGTGAGTGCATCCCCAGCCTTTAGCCATTTTCCTAAAGGCTGGGAGGTTGGAGGTTTCTTGCTATGCACCTTGTTGGTAGGATGTAGATTTTTCACGTTTAAAGAAATCCTCTCTGAGCCACCAGAAGTGATACTGTGAAAACATCATACCCAAAGAACAATAACTTTGAAGGATAATCCTGTGTGCATTTCCTTTAGGCAAGAAATCTTTTAAATTGAAGGCTTTCGCTTTGAGTGCTATATCTGTCGTGTTTGTGTTGAATTTGAAAGTTCATATACTGTCATTAGTATAACGTTTGTGAAAATCAACATACATGGTATTATTTAAAGTAGAAAATTAACATGTCCAATTGGATATGACGGTACCCCAATTTTATTACATAATTTGTCATTGAAATCCTGAAGCTGCCTTAAATCAGAAAAGAAAAACAACAATATGCATTAGTCCAGCTTCAACTTAACGTAAAAGTAAAGTAGTAAAAAAATATGGCGGCATGGGGTAATGGTTGTATGCACCCAGCAGAATATTACATGATTTGCCTAAGAAGATATTTTTGTGTGGTGATGATGTTATCTGTATAGTTACGTCAATGGTTACCATTCATAAAGGAAGATGCTGACCTGACAATAAAAAATGTATAATATATCAAATGTAAATTTTTTTATTGAATATAGAAGGAAACTGATACCATGAAAATATGAAAAACACTTCAAACACATAAAAATACATGAAGCACAAGATCAAACTAAATATATAAAAAGAAGAAACAACAACAAAACCCCAATGAAAAGAATGTACTAACAGATAGAAATGAAAAATTGCCCTTTGTAAAATTGCTTACAAGAATTAATGTTGCTTATTCATACTTAACCATATTGAGAATTACTGTTTCTAAAGTAATTTCTGCAGATCTTAACAGTATTAAGAATTGTTGGTTAAAAGGTTCAAACTGATGATCAACATTCACAGTGAGGTAAACAGTGTTAGTTGTATTATAATCTGTAGGATAGAGCCTTTGTTGTCATTAGGAGAGAAGCATTTCTGCCTTTTTCTAGTTGCCCCCACCACAAAAGTCTTAAATGGGGACTCGTGACGTAACTTGATTTTTCCTTCTTCCCTACAAACACAAAACGTCCAAAAACGTTTTTAAACGTATTAATACGTAAACTACGTACGTTTTTAAAACGTTTTCTAGACGTACTGTGTTTGTTGGGTTGAAATTGTACCAGTTGGGGAGGCCGTGTCAAGGACAGGTTATTGTTGACGAGGTATTTTGCAGACTGATAGCTCCAACATAGTATGAAGAATTATGATCCTTTATCACTCAAGGTCACAAAAGTGCACAAGAACGCTGTAGGAAGCATACGTTAATATGTAAGAATGAAGAATGGTTTAGTCTGAATCACGCAATTAACCATGATAGTGTCTCGATCTTGCTTATACCTGTATGATTTGTAGGTAACTTGTTTCCTGAAGTTGAAAGTTGTCCTGATAACATTTCAACACCAGCTACGGGGAGACTGACAACTGTGACCTGGCAGGAACCAACTTTCTCGGAACCAACTGGGAAAGACGACTTACTTTCTGTCAGTTGTAATTTTGACTCAGACAGAGAGTTTCCTTGGGGAAAACACAACATTGTCTGTACAGCTACCAATCGTGACAATGGAAAAACCGTACAATGCAAATTTTCAGTAGACGTTGTTCGTAAGTGTTTTTTTTTCTTATGGATGAAAACACGAACGAACGTTTGTTGATATTGCAGAGAACACTTAAAAATGCTATTACGCGGCATTGATGCCTGTTTGTGAAAGAAATGGAAAAAAACTTTTCTTGTAAAATATAATGTACGTTTCGTTTCGTCTACCTGCATTTCTAGATAGGCCTATAATCGTATTACTCTAGACCTATATCGGCCTGTTAAAGATAAAGAACACTTTAACTTCGAAATTTAGTAAGAACGAAGTAGGGAACTCCTGTCGATGTTTTGGATAGCTTTCATCATCAACATTGCTAGGCTTGCACTTTAAACAATAACCAAAAGTGAATCTTTGAAAAAGTCCTTCTTAATCCTCTTCATGCAAGTATCATTTTTGTTTTAGAAAATAGGATTAGGAATATAAAATAATGGCCAGTAATAGCTGTTAATTGAAAAGACCGAAATAATAAAGTCACGGCTAATCCTCACAACATGGTGAACTGTGATGACATCATTTGAAAAATAAGTATTAGGAACCATGTAATTGTTGATGATTTTCTCCCTAGTCTTTCTTCATAAACCTGAAAAAATGCCTTTTTATTTCATTATCTTATTCATAGGTTTACTTACCACAATGTTGGTCAGGTGGAACATTTATTGTACTTCTGAGAATATCTCATTACAATACCCTTACAGGAATTCAAAAAAAGGGTCCAAAGCTGCAAGATTTAGAATAATCAGCAAATAGTATTACCGTTTACAAACATTTTTCGCTTTGTCTCAGCGTGTCTCTAACGAAAAGATTTAAACTTACCATTCCAACTGATTGGATTGGAAGTTTGTTGGAGCAGAAAGCCACAGGATTTCAAAAAGACAGGAAACAATTTTAACAGTAAAGAAATCTATTTTATTGTTTTCCTTTTTGACTTCATTGATTTTCTTCCTTCAAATCTGAAGCGGCCAAATGCCCTGCACTTCCTGCACCTCGGAATGGTGCTCTTGCATGCGATGACTGGGCATACGGTCATTTCTGTAACCAACAATGTAATGAAAAGTATGACGTTCCTCCTGGAAACTACAATCCTTTCTTTATATGTGGATCATCTGGAATATGGACTCCCTCAAAAGTACTCAATTGCTCCTGTAAGTTTTCCTTCCTCTTTGGAACATTAAGATTTTATGGTTTTATTAACTTACTTATTTTTCTTACCTGACATCAACCGAAAGTGCTTAGCAGTTTACACTACAGTAACAACTTTTGAAGGTTCATTCCACGTATCTACCAATGACATTTCACCATGCAAATACTTTATTTACTATTAATGTTCCTAACAGTCAGAAGAAAACCCGGATCCTTCCAACTCTCGTCTCAAATTCAGTACTACAGTGGGAGTTGTAGCGACCCTGAAACAAAAAAAGCAATCCAAGAAGCGTTCATAAGACTTATTTCAAACCATACTTTAAATGCTGATGTATGCGAAGGTCGTCAGGAGTGTCGGGCTGAGAATGTGGTCGTAACGTGTGGAGTGAGTCTGAATAAGCGATTTTTTGCCGCCGAGAATCACAACTTCAAGAAAACAGAAGACTTAAATCTCAACGACTTCCTTCTTAACAAGAAAGCAGAGGATTATATGAAGGCGAATAAGAAAGGGCATTATGTTTTTCAAAAATATGAAGAGCGCGCAATTAAGAGGGCAAAGAAATTTGCCGGAATATTACGGCAGAAAAGAAGTGATGAACAGGGAAACGTCATGACTGTATCGTTCCAAATTGTTGCTAATATCCCAGATGGAATTACTGATGAAGAGTATGACAATACAGCCTACAGTACCGTTGAAACTTTGTACAGCGTTGTTGATGTTTTGGAAAAAGAGGTAGAAGACGGTGTTCTAGTTCCAGAGGTAATGTGATCTGTGGGCAAAATAGCAACAGTTTCAATACTTTATTGAGCTAGGTTTTTCACACACAACACCCACGAACACAGCCTTAAACATGTGATGTCATCTATAATCCATTAAAAGTTTTAAAATGCTCATTTTGAGTGACTTTATATCAAACACTGTAAAATTTCTTCATTGTAGTTGTTCTTTATACCAACGTTATTTATGTGAAGCGACGTCTCTACCATTTTCTACCGTGCTACTAATAAGCAAATGTTTCCGAAACCGTGTGCCTATAACATATTGGTATCAAAATGAACTTTCAATTAAAATGTGTAACATACTATGGATATCAAAAGATATGTGAAACATACTATGAATATCAAAAGATATATCTCATGTAATTAGCTTGAATAAGTTAGAGTAGGCCTACAGTTCGATAATATTTATCCTATAAGTAAGGTTACAGGCCATCGCATCAGTCTTTATCGTTTTATAAAATTAAAATGAGGTAAAATGATATAAGAGCTATAAAAAGATTCAGTTATTATTTAAGCCGGCTATCATTTAATTTCATTGTCTGTACAAATTTTCAGGTTGAAAATATAAGCCTCTCTGTCAATCAAGAACAGCCACTTTCTTACGATTATCCGGGACCAAACTGCAAAGCAGGGTTTGTGATAAGTTGGGAAAGTTTGACTTGCGGTAGGTCGATGAAATTACTGAAGTTTCGTTTATGAATACTAAAATCAAATAATCAAAACATTAGCGTCTGCATCCATAGATCCCGTCAATTATCTTTCTGTTGTCAATGGTAAAGAAATAAGACAGATAGATCTTCCACATTGTGCCGGAAAATACCCTTTTCTTTTTTAAACGCACTTGTCTTCAGTAGCATTTCAATTTATGTATGAGGATAGGAAAAATATTCACCACAACCACCGACTAAGGTTACCTTTTGAGGGGTTAAAATGTTACGTTGACTTGAAAAGATCATGCACAAAAGAATATTTTTACAACTTGTAGGGAACACAGACTTGTAAACCTCAGAGAAGCCAGAAACATTTCATACGTAATATGGGTTGACTAGTTGAAGCTGATAATGCTAGCATGTTGTAGACATCATTGCATTATTGATTCCTAATATTTCAGTTCCGTGTGTTGCTGGGACGTATTTGGATTCTACCAAAGCACAATGCATTTTATGTCCTAATGGAACGTATCAAGATAACGACTCACAAACTAAGTGTATTCAGTGTCCTTCTGGCACCACTACACTTCAAGAAGGATCTACAAAGTCCTCGGAGTGTTTTCGTAAGTAAATGTTAACAGGGTTTGGAGTAATCTTTTACTAATAATATACTCCAAGGAGTCACATCAAATCTGTCTTCATTTATCTTTTTGTGTACTAGTAGGCAAGTTATTTTATGCATTGGACTAAATTTAATGACATTTATTCTAGCGTAGGTTCGCTAATATTAGTTCTTCCACTTTAAACTAGTACATTTACAAATGAGGCATTCATTTAATGAAACTGCTCATGGTTAAATCGATCATAACAAGAGCATCCAAGTACCAAGTAGCTATGACGGGAAAACTGAGCTCGAAGCCCAGCCTCGAACAGGGAGTGATTAAAATGATTAATGACCGTGAAGGTCAAAGGCATGTCAGAAGAAAATTGATCCTCTAAACAATTATTTGTCACTTACACGCATCTTTCATACCAGTAGCCCAGGCCAACGAATGCAAACCAGTATTGATTCCTAATTGGTTTTAAAACCTATTTCGAAAGATAATTATCGCAACATGTAAATAATATTGCATTTTGTCATTATTGTGTTTATAAGGGAACATGGCTGCAATTGCCAACATAACCTATGTCGAATCATAACAGCAATAAGCACGTTAATCAATCTTTCCATATATGTCCATTCCATATAGCTCTGTGTACAGCTGGTAAATATTCTAAAAACGGCGTAGAGCCTTGCAGCCTTTGTGAAGTCGGAAAATATCAGCCACAATCAGGGACCACTGCATGTGTTAAGTGTCTTTCTCACCATAGTACCCTGAAAATGGGTTCTACATCAAAGGACCAATGTCTTGGTGAGCACCCGAAGAGGAGATTTTATACAGTTCCCGCTTATCAATTTTTTTTCGTTTATTTAGTAGCTTCGTTGTACTTGTGAGATGTCTAAAGGGGTCTTAAAGATTAATCATTGTGCCAAAGCAAGAGAACACAAACTTTCAATAATTTATATCTTCAAAAGAAAGGGCAATAAATTCCACTTTAAGGGAAAATCTTACTTTAATGTATACCATAAGACGATACTTTGAAATGAATGGACTGACTGACTGATAATATAATCAATGTCTTTGCAGCAATTTGCTCTCCGGGATATCATTCAAGCACAGGCTTCGAGCCATGTCAACCATGTCCAGTTCGTTACTATCAGAGTGAAGCCGGACAACAGAGCTGCGATGTATGTCCTGGAATAAAGACCACGGTTGGAGTTGGTACAGTGTATGAGACGCAATGCAACGGTAGGAAAAGCACGGCTTCTTTAATGGGGCAGTGAAAGAAAATTTGACAAAATTTCAAGGGTATTAACTGCATTGGATAGCAGTCCTTTATTTATGGCCAGCTGAGTGTGTTCTACAAGACACTTTCTATTCGAGCATGGTTGATGTCAACTTCCTGAAGATCAAAATTCCATTCCTTATGAAAATCATAGGCCACAAATTCAAAACGAAGTACCTGACTCCAAAGTGTTGTCGGGACAACATTTTCTTATTTTGACTAAGAAGAAATAATGATACCAATATAGTATGAAAATGTTTTAAGCCTGAAAGCCAGTCGTTGATTGCCATCGAAAGTCAACGAACAACAAGCCGTTTTGGGATTTACCTCCGGAAAGCTTGCACTCATGCGAGTCAAACGAAAATTCTACTGACCATTTCAGAGGATCTCAAATACATAACAGTAATTTTCATAACATGCCCTTTAGACTCCTTAGTATACATAGGTAATATTCTTGACGTTACAAAATGTCATATTATTCAAGAAGACTACTTTCAAAACCTTTGTCCTGTAAAGTTAAGTGTTTAATTTGACTACGAAACTTGATATCATTGACACATCACATAGTATTCATTTCAAATTAGGCTTAAACTAGTGTGACAGGGAAGGGTACGACTTTAAAAGTGTTTGCATATTTCATTTACATGTTCAAGATTATAAAATTGCAAAAATGTTCCATCAGTCTGCCTATGTAACACAAAAGACATCCCATAATACAATGCATTGCTGTAAGTTGAATGTTTTCTTCGAAAATTTATAACTTTTAATCGTAACATGCTATTTAGATGGGATTTCCACCAAAAAACATAATAAAAATTTTCTTTCTATATTACTTGAAATAATAGTCTATCCTTATATAACATGCAGCTACTGCTACTGATGGCTATTGCAGTAATTGATGGCTATGATCTTGGGTGTTTCTTAATTAACACACTAACAAATTGGGCAGCGGGCATACATGAAAATGCAACTTTGTTGTTTGGAGTCAACGATACTAGCACTGAAGATCGATGACTAAATTAAGGGCTTATGTAAACCGTCGGGGAAAGTGAGTTGGGGACTACATACGTAATCATACAAACAAAGTCTGCTCTGGAAAAAGTCATAAGGGAATTCGCCCTTTTATATCACTGCAATCTACATAAGGTAATGTAACACCCTCTTCTAGAAGATAGCAGAAGGTAATTTAAAACTCTCTCATTACAGTTTTCGTCAGCTTGAAACTTGGACATTTATACTTTGACCTTGATTTCCGAATCCAGCAGGGTAGTG